>JAVQIZ010005038.1:0-14844 GCA_036023535.2 Galaxias brevipinnis
GCGTGGGTTTCCTCCGGGTACTCCGGTTTCCTCCCACATTAACATGCAGGTTAATTGGTGACTCTAAATTGTCCGTAGGTGTGAATGTAAGTGTGAGTTGTTGTCTGTCCCTATGTGTCAGCCCTGTGATAGACTGGCAACCTGCCCAGGGTGTACCCCGCCTCTCGCCGCGACCCTGCGTAGGATAAGCGGTATAGCTAATGGATGGATGGACCTCTGTCAACACATCTACCCTATTTTACAAGCCGTTCTGAATTGCAGCGATTTGTGATTTGTGACGTAGAAAATCCAAGTCAATCTAATTGGCCAATCACGGACTCAGGTTAGTATAAGTTAGGTCGAGCTACTCCGGCCACAGCCATGACAACAGTGGAATGTTACTATCCCTAGCCAATAACATAACTCAGCTAATGAATGTTAATGAGCAATGGGCATAAACTGACGTTCACCACAGAAAACAGCATGTGAGTTGGAAGGGAAGAAAGAGGCACCCTAGAATGATTTAAAAAAATATAATAATTTTTTTGTTCAGATATATCATATATATATATATATATATATATATCATAGACACCAAGGAAGCACACAAAAATGTATGATTATCTACATTACGGGCCCTTTAACGTCATGAAGTGGCCAACAACATTAACGCGTAGTCATACTGTAAAAACAGCACGTAAAAACTAAATGTTTTATAATTATAATGGTACGGTGTTTGGACAAAACACAACATTTTAAACCATTTTCAAAAGGTATATTTTATTTGAGTGCTCACTGCTCGCTTTTTCGAGGAATAACTTGTTTGTACTAGCCGTCTCCGACATTGGTGCCGATACTTCCGCCACTCGCAGTTTGTTGTTGTGGCTTCATTCATACTAGGGATCTGATTGATACTAGAAATCTGACTGATACTAGGGATCTGATTGATTCTAGGGATTTGATTGATACTAGGGATCTGATTGATACTAGGGATTTGATTGATACTAGAAATCTGACTGATACTAAGGATCTGATTGATACTAGGGATTTGATTGATACTAGGGATTTGATTGACACTAGGGATTTGATTGATACTAGGGATCTGATTGATACTAGGGATCTGATTGATACTAGGGATTTGATTCATACTAGGGATTTGATTTATACTAGGGATCTGATTGATACTAGGGATTTGATTGATACTGGGGATCTGATTGATAAAAGGGATCTGATTCATACTAGGGATTTGATTTCAATATGTCAAAAAACTGAGGGGGAGTGTGAATGGGCACGATGCCTCTCCACAACCTGTGTTTGTTTTTGATTCAAAGAATAAACAGAGATGCATGTGTCTCAAGTTGAACACAGTGATATTATTGTTATTTGTCTTAGTGAAAAAACATTTTAGGCATCTCCATTGTGTTATATTACAATAAAACTGGATTTCCAACCGGGAATCTTTGACAGCTATCATGGGGGATTCAACTGTTCTAGTGGTGGGGGTTTTCATCAGTCCCTCCACAGTGAGAGATTTTCTCTCCTATTTCAGTCTGGGTCAGGCTGCCCACTCATCATCACCTCTGTGGTGTGTGTGTGTGTGTGTGTGTGTGTGTATGTGCGTGCGTGCGTGCGTGTGCGCGCCTGCCTGCCTGCCTGGGACAAGCAGCCTCTCAGTTGGTCAGGATTAAATTGAACTTTGTCATGGGCAGCAAAGGCTGATTGGATATTTATTACCTAGACCAACATGTCGGATTCCTGTCTGGCACTTTCAGAAACAGGCAGCCGCAAACTCACACACACACTCTCACACACACACGCACGCACGCACGCACGCACACACACACACACACACACACACGCACACACACATATATGGCTATACACACAACATGCATCACGCACAAACGTACAGTCCCACATACTAGACTGTAACTACTGTGGCGTGAAGCTGTTGTGGGCAGCGGGTTTTCTATAGTGGATTTGAAGTCTACATATTCTGGATTGAAAACTTTTGTTCATCTAATCAGAAGGGCACCGTCATGGTTCCCTGTCCTCATAAAAACACCTTCAGTCCAACTCTTTACAGGTCTACAGGCACCCAATTACAATTCCCTAAACTAAATAAAGAAAAGTACTATTTCATTGGAACTATACACATTCTGAAAAAGCTTATGTATGAACAACAATCCCCAGTCTAAAATCTAAGCACTATGTCATTCTGAAAAAGCTTATGTATCAACAACAATTCCCAGTCTAAACTCTAAGCACAATGCCATTGTTTTCACTCAAATAGAAATTATAAATTACATTTGCGCAGAGACCTGTGCACAAATCGGATCATTTAGCACACTTGTTCACCTGGAAAACATTGGCCTTCAAAATGCCACACCATTTACTAATTGGTAAAATTTTATCAGAAAAAATGTAACATGGCCTTGTGAGGCCAAAACATTTATAAACAGAATTTCTATGGTAGTGTTTTAAATTGATCACACCAGTGTTTAACTGATTATCTGTAAGAGATACTTAGATACTACAAGAAAGCTGTGTGTATCTTTTTGGTTGAAATAATCTGTTTGTAGAAGAGAGAACATTGTTCTGAGCGCAGTTTCATTTTGCAGGAGATTTCTTGAGTTTTGACAAAATGCTTTACTCTGTTCAGTTTTGTGCTCAGTTTTGAGAAATGTAGCTTAAGTTTCAAGATGTGTTCAAACAATAGGGAAAAACTGTAACCCCAATTTCTGAAACTATGGCTTAATCTTCGAAAAACACAAAAACCTTGAACCGCACACAACATGCAAAACATTTGACATTCCTTGCACAAGCAAATACTTTAAAAAGTTTTTATAAAATAGCATGTTTGCAGACATGAAAACACAACCAATCAAACGAGTAAGCACAGAAAGCACCTACTACACACAGATATGAAAAACACTTGCATTTTCAGAGTGCAGTACACATCAGACGGATATAAAATGTTGGCATACAGTAGTACTCTCACATACGTATTTGTATGCAAATTATATGAACGCGAATTTAGGACATATACATACACAAACACACATTATAAACACAAATATAAAGAACAGACAAACCAATACAGTCAGTTATAAAATGTATAGACTTGTTGCTGTTTGCGTAACCTTTTGTAATAATAATGAAGAAATGAGGCTACATGTTGTCTTCTAGTGTGGTTTGGCCACAGAGACCTCAGGCTCGGATCTGTAACAAACAAATTATCAGCAAGTGTTTACACACATCTGGACTGGGTATAATTGTAAAAGCAATTGGTAAATGAGTGTGGCATTTTGTTGCCAGTGTTTTCGAAAATAAACGTAGAGATTTTCGTGTCTAATGAAGAGCTGTTTCAAAAAGAGTGTTATACATTGAAACTGATTGTAAAACTGAGAAAGCGCTTGTAGTTTTGCTGACTTGGTCTAAAGGTTAGGTACATGAGTTGACTGTTTCAGTGATTGTGCCTCAGGAATCATTTTGTGTGTGTGTAAGAAATTAGAAAAAAATCGAATAATCCGTAGAAGCACTAAATCAAATGTGTGCTTTAACTTTCCTTCAAGTCAATGCTGCACAGTGTTCTTCTGTCAAAAAAAGGAACCCATCCCGTTAAGGCTGCCATTGTCTTCTGACCAGAGCAGTTCAAATGCAATTGCTGTGAAATTATAATCTGGCGGGACATAATCAAATTTTGTCTTTTTTTAAAGTCTTCTGTTAATGGCTAATTTAGCATGTTGGCATCCTTTCAAAAAAAAAAATTAGCTAGTTAAAATGAAATGGCCAATTAAAATTGTAACCTCATCCTCAATAATGTTAAAAGATTTAAACTCATTGTGGTGGTTTTGGAGGGGTGTATTTTAAGCCCATGGTAAATGAAGTGCATGATATTGAAATAAGATCAAATCAATAATTGAACTTCCTCTAAATCATCATGAAGAGGAGCTATCACCATGGACCTCATTGCCTCTTTCTGGTCTCTGGGGGTTTCTCTTTATGGTTGGATTTCCTTTGGGCTGTTGGCTCCAGACCCTAATCACTTCAGGATGAGAGCTAGAGGTTTGAATAAAGCCCTGTAAATAGTAAGTGCACTACATTTGTATCCCACTGTCTCAGTCACGCTTTCACAGACGTCTTTCGAATGGCTCTTTATCTTCCTGTGGCCCACCCCCTAGCTACTTGCTCTCTCTCACACGATCTGTCTGGCAATATGTTCCCCACAGCTGCTCTTGGTTGAAAGCTGTCCACATAATGAAGTGGCAGGGCTGGTGCTGGTAATGGACATCATGGCAATACAGCAACAATAGATCTCCTGGTAACTTCACTTTGTCTTATTCGGCCTTACACAAACTCACAACACAAGTCTCTCGTCACCGGATATAGTTGTGTGTTGATACATTTGTGAGTGTGTGTGTTTGTGTGTGTGTTTGTGTGTGTGTGTGTGTGTGTGTGTGTGTGTGTGTGTGTGTGTGTGCATGTACGTGATGATCTGGGAATATGTAGGACAGAACTAATGTTCTCTCCCATTTCCTAGCATCTTTGACTCTTTTGAGCTTTCGTAAAAAACGAATCTCCTCAGCTCCTGAAAACATGGAACAGCAAACACGACAGCAAAAAGATGCCAAGAAAACAACATGCCCCAAATTAACTTATGTGCTGTCATCAAAAAAACATTGTGTGTCAGTAGTGAACACCACAGCAGATGGTAAAGCAGCCTCCCAAACGGAGCACACTCCTCTTTGAACACAGCATATTCATCTACAGAGATGCTGTAGGGATGTAAGAGGGTTTCAGTTTGTTGCAGACAAAGCCATCCTGCCTTGTTAGTACCATTCAGCTACAGTAGTTAGTGACAGACATCCTCATACTTTACAAAATTACACACACTGGGATTGCAAACACTAACCCTAACCCTAACCCTATCCTAACTCCACAGAGTGTGACGTGCATACTATGGATCAAATACTGGAGGCAAAATATGAATGTCTTTTATGGTTATTCCTATTATTATTTTATCTAGTTATACAGAGGTAACCAACTTGAACTAGGTATATTGTTCAGCAGGGTCCTGTATAAAGAATCAATACAATTAAAACAACAAAAGAAACTCTAAGGAAAAAATTGTTTTATACATATAAACAAATAATACAGATTTGGTATAATATTTACACTAAAGTACCCTATTTTAAGTTTGAGCAAGTCAAGAACACTCCCATGTCTTCCAATAAAAATGTAAATTGTTGAAATTAAAGAAATGGCTATATTTTCAATTCCTGTTTAACCTTTTTAAATGTATAGGTAGCAAAAAATCTAAAGACTAATTTACCAAGTTTTGTTTTCTAAATGAAATAATTCAAACTCCTCAGCAATGAAATATACTCCAGTAATATCTTTCTCTTTCCTTTGCCAAGGTTACCCGAACATTGTGGCAACGTATGGACGTGGATACACTGGATTTGCCCCAAGCTACAGCTACCAGTTCCCTGGTAAGTTGTCTACTTCACAATACCCATACAAACGGTTTACTAAAAAGCTTTTGGAAGGCAGGATATGTGGGTTACACGTGTGGGGATTTTCCATAAGGCTGTTGAAAGCTGCCGTACGGTGGCGTAAATAGCTAACTGCTCACACAGCAGACAGCTCACACAGCAAAGACACCATGACCAACCGACTGAAATCCAAGCCAGTTGGGGTGTTATATCATAAATGTATGCAAATCTAACCGTCAGAAGAGACGGCAGACACTGGGCATGTTTTATCTTCTCTTTAAACTTTTCAACCCTCTGTGCTTCAGAAATGAAAGGTGTGTAGGGATGACAGTGTTGGCATCTATATGCTTTTAGCAACAGCAGCAGCCCTGCTGGAATAGACAATGTGTGTGTGTGTGTGTGTGCGTGCGTGCGTGCGTGTTTGCAAAATAAGCTATACTTTGAAAGGGTATTGTAGCAACTATTTAGTGAAGACAGTGAATGCAGGTAGTAATCCCTGTCAATCTTTCTTGTTAAGTAGATGACAGGTGTTATGTGGGTGACCCCCACAGCCTGGTCCAGGGCTGTGTTAGGGTCCATTAGGGCGTCTGCATGCTCACATAATGCGGGGCGATAGGGGAATAAAGACTAGATGGAAGCCCAGGAGCACTCATGGGAGAACAGAGGGAGTGAAGGAGGGAGGGAGGAAAAGAAGAGATGGAAGACAGACAGACAGACAGACAGGGAGTGAGTGCTAGTTCCTCACTGCAGAGATGGAGAGATGGGGAAAGAGGACCAGCCAGAGTGTAGCTGTAGTGTGTGTGTGTGTGTGTGGTGTTCAGCTATGATCCCATGGTCAGTGTAGGGAGGTTGTGTGTGTGTGGTGTTCGGCTATGATCCCATGGTCAGTGTAGGGAGGTTGTTGTGTGTGGTGTTCGGCTATGATCCCATGGTCAGGGATGATGGGAGGGTTTTCACTTTTAACTCTGAGCTAATCCCCCTATGGCTTTCCCTATAAAGCAATCATCTCTGCCACTACTCATAGACACACACACACAGACACAAATAGGGTTCTTTCTTACGCCATGCCTCTCTTGATATTGTCTGTGACCTTGGTTTCTCAAAGGCGGAAAGTGAATCACACACGTGCTCGCCTTCTTGTAGTTGGCAGGGATTTGTGTAATCTGGCTTGCTTGTGAGGTTCAAAATGTACTTTTGTCAAGGGAGTGCAGCTCATTTTGTTTTGAAGCACCCGCTATAAGCCAGGGGGTGTTAGGTGGAGGATGGGGGTTAAGGTCATCTTCAAGTACGTTAGTGGCTATGTCTCGTGTTCTAAAGAATAACATGCATGCATGTTCATATTTGATATTTTCTAAAATAAAATGATATTCAGTCAGTGTTAAACCTCACCCAATTAGTTTCATCTACTAGCATTTTCCCAGAGTCAAATACAAAAATAAGACATACATTTATTTATTATTGATTCAAATGTTTTATTCTAAATAAGATGCAACTAAATTATACTTTAGGTGTCACAGGGCATGGTTGTACAGACCCACTTTGGTTGTGTGCTTGGTCTATGGCTGTTTATCAATACCAAGAACGCTAAGAACGTACGTACTTGTGTTCTTGAGAAGAACGTTCTTGAAAAGTGTCCTTGAGAGAACGGTCTTCCAATATTGTGAGGAACTACCACATACTATTGGAGATTCAGATGCTGTGTGAACTTGCTATTGCACAACACCCTGGCCCAGGAGGACTTTTCAACTGTATCCGATTGGATCAGATTTGGATTTTGGGTAGTTCAAAACCAAAAAAACAAGATAGGGATCACTTTCATATCCGATCAGATCAGGAAATCAAATCCAAATTGTAATCTGGATCAAATCTTCAAGACTGGTAGTTCAAAACAAAACCATAGTTTTGGAATATTTTTGATCCAAATAATGTGGATTACCTTGATCCCACTGGAGGGGGGATTTCTAGTGGATATTATACTTTATAATCACTAGAGCAAAATGCGCTTTTAAAAAATGTATTAAAAAATATGTTTCAATAAAAAGGTGATGGTAAAGTTTGTAAATAGAAATAATACATAATATGTAGCCTTTGAGTTTGATAAATGTTCATTCATTATTTGTCAAATTTGCAGAAGCCTCTTGCAGACCACTCTTTTACTGCCTTTGAATTAAGAGAATCCGTGAACTTTTTGTTATGACCCTATTGGATTTATAATTTTTTCATTACAATTCCATTTCAAGCAAGTACTTTGAAGTCCTGTTCTTCATATCCAATAGGTGGAGATAGGCAGCATTAAAGCACTAATATTCAGGATCTGGAAATCTTCAAAAGTCTTAATCTGGATCAGGGTGATCCTATCCTGAAATTCTTTAAAACACCAGGACAAAATATGGCTGAGTTCCTGGATCACAAAATATGGGATTTCTAAATCTAATCTGATTGTATAGGGATAAAAAGTTTTTTCTTTCTTCTTTTTTCTTGGGCCAAGGGCATATTCAGTGCGACAGGATAATCTTTTTTTGATCGTGTTTGTTGATTACATTTGTGTTTTAGTATAGGCAGGCATATTGTTCATGTAGACTTATAAAGTTAAAGACAAACTGAAAACTTGTGTTTGTCATTTCATTCATATGCTTGCTGGTGTCATTGTTTCCACCTGGTTTCCTGTGTGTTGAATGGTTCTTCTGTGTTTAGTTTTTGTATTTAAGCCTTGTCTTTTGAGTTTTCTGTTGTCATTGTTAAATGTTGCATATAGTTTTTGTCCTCCTGTTCCTTGTTTTGTTTTTTGAACAAGTAAATTAATTGATTTATGAAGATACCTGTGTTTGGGTCTTACTCTCCCTTGGCTGCTGTTATAGGAGCAGGAGCTTGTATAAAAGAGTCAACCATAAACCAGATCATACGTGGACTAAAATGGATTACTAAAATTAGACAAACATATTGAAAAGTATGTAAACTAATATGAAAATAAAACTAATGAGGAGCAAAAGAATACTGTAAAAACAGTACTCCAGTATGATTTGCTGGTGTGTCAATTCCAACAGGTTTTTGTCCTCAGTGGCCCTCCATGACAGCCTGTCTGTCAGCTGTGTCTTGGAGGGTGCGCCCTTCATTCCCAGGCCTTGGCACTACATCCCTCTCTCTCTAATATACACCGGTAAGCCAGAACCGAGACGTTAGGAACAAGATCATTTAAGTCATGCAAAATGCGAGGTGGGGCCTCCATGGATCAGACTTGTTGTTCCAGCACATCCCACAGATGCTCGATCGGATTGAGATCTAGGAAATTTGGAGGCCGAGTCAACACCTTTCATTTCTGAAAAATCTTTGCATTGTGGCAGGGCACATTATCCTGCTGAAAGAGGACACTGCCATCAGGGAACACTGTTGCCATGAAGGGGTGTACTTGGTCTGCAACAATGTTTAGGTAGGTGGTGCTTGTCAAAGTAGCATCCACATGACTGCCAGGACCCAAGGTTTCCCAGCAGAACATTGCCCAGAGCATCACACTGCCTCCGCTGGCTTGCCCTCTTCCCTAGTGCACCCTGGTGCCATCTCTTCCGCAGGTAAATGACGCACACGCACACTGCCATCCACACAATCTAAAAGAAAATGTGATTCATCAGCCCTGGCCACCTTCTTTCACTGCTCCATGATCCAGTTCTTACGCTCATGTGCCCATTGTAGGTGCTTTCGTCAGTGGACAGGGGTCAGCATGGGCACTCTGACTGGTCTGCAGCTAAGCAGCCCTATACGTGGCAAAGTGCGATGCTCTGTATGTTCTGAGTTATTTCTACCATAGCCAGCATTTTTTCAGCAATTTGTGCTACTGTAGCTCGTCTGTGGGATCAGACCAGACAAACTAGCCTTTGCTCCAAAGAGCCTTCGGCACCATGACCCTGTCACCGGTTCACTAGTTGTCCTTCCTTGGACCACTTTTGGTAGGTACTAACCACTGCAAACCGGGAACACCCCACAAGGCCTGCAGTTTTGAGATGCTCTGACCCAGTCGTCTAACCATCACAATATGGCCCTTATGATCCTTACACTTGGCCATTTCTCCTGCTCCCAACTCATCAAGTTCAAGAACTGACTGTGCACTTGCTGCCTAATTTATCCTGCCCCTTGATAGTCGCCATTGTAATATGATGAAAGTTGTTTACTTCACTTGTGACTGGTTTGAATGTTCTGGCTGATGAGAGTGTATCAATGGTAGGTCAGATGTCTGGGCCAGAACGCATTATACTGGCTCTGCCCTCCTCCTGGTTAGTTCCTCTGCCAAACCCCCTCCCCTGACCCAACACACACATACACAGACATTTCTAAAGTTTTATGTCTCCCATAGCACACTCCATTTTCTTTATGAGAATTAGACGGTTGTTCCCAAAGCCTAAAATCAAAGCACCCTTTCCCATCCTTATTTTGCTCTTTTTTTTCACCTCTGCCTTCCCATTTTCATATCTCTGAATGGCTTCTCTCTTTCTCTCCATGGCATGACCCATTGGAGAGGCCAGTGAACATATAGTGAAGGGGAACATATAGTAGGCAGCCCAGGGAGCCCCCAGCCTGGGGTTCATTGTTACCTCCATTACATTACAGTCATTTAGCACACACTTTTATCCAGTGACTTACAAAACATAGTGCTTTCAACAACAGAAGGTGAAAAAGCACAAGTCAGGTAAATAAGTGCATCCTCGACCTAATCACCTAGATAAGAGCTAAGCAAGTGCTACATTAAACACCAGGCTACAAAACCGGACCATCGCAAACCTAATATAAACAATTACTTAGTATATCAATATAAGTGCAAGGCAGATGCAACATGTTACATTTGAGAACCGAAATGGAGTTGAGTGTTTAAGTTTTTACAGAAAGTGTGCAAAGACGTGGTCCTAATGTTTGTGGGGAGTTTATTCCACCACTGAGGGACAAGAATAGAGAAAAGTTGTGACCGGGGTGCCTCCCTGCCCTTTCCACAGTGAGGGGGCAACAAGGCGACAGGCAACAAGAGCACAGTGGTCGGGATGGGGTGTAGGGTCTGAGCATCGACTGTAGGTTGGAGGATGCAATTTCGGTCATCGCTGGATAGGCTAGGACAAATAACTTGAACTTGACTGGTGCTGCTCTCGGCAGCCAGTGCAGTGTGTGGAGCAGAGGAGTGGTGTGAGGGAACTTAGGGAGGTTGAAGACTAGACTAGCGGCTGTGTTCTTGATGAGCTGGAGGGGTTTGATGGCGCTCACAGTCGACCCAGCCAAGAGGGAGTTGCAGTAGTCTAGGCGCAAGATGACAAGAGCCTGGACTATGACCTGCGCAGCCTCTCTTGTAAGGAAGGGCTGTATACTCCTGATATTGTGGAGAAGGAATCTGCAGGAGCCTGTTACTGCTGTAATGTTAGCTGCGAAGGACAGCTCGTTGTCCAGGGTGACCCCCAAGTTCTTGGCCGTAATAGAGGAGAAGACCACAGTGTTATCAACGGTGATGGTTAGGTCTTGGAACCCAGGGACTTTGTATATAGAGAGAAAAGGAGAGGGCCCAGGACTGAGCCCTGAGGGACCCCGGTTGAGATGCTGCATGGTTTTAAGACCAACCCTCCAGGCTACCTGGTACGATCGGCCCATCAGGTAGGATGCAAGCATGGAGAGCGCAGACCTCGAGATGCCTAGGTTTTCAAGGGTAAGAAGGAGAGTCTGGTGGTTCACGGTGTCAAAAGAAAGAACAAATTCCTAGATCCGCACCAGTTCGGATTCAAGGCGGATGATCGGGGTCCCTCAGTCCCCCAAGGCTCTGACTAAAAAGCTAGGGGAGCTAGATATGAACATTAATGGTTCCAACATTCACTCCAGCAATGCCGTCAAACCCCTGTGGGTAATCTTCAACCCTTCCCTGTAATTTGAGCCTCACCTCTGCAAGATCACAAAGTTAGCCTTTTCCACCTCAGAAACATTGCTCCCCTTCGATCCATCCTCACTGATTTTGTTGCAGAGACTCTCATTCAAGCATTTGTCATCTCTCGTTTGGACAACTGCAATGCCACCCTCTTTGGTCTTCCAGCAAAAGCAATAAACAGACTGTAATACATTCAAACCTCTGCTGCCAGAATGCTCACTCATACCAGGCCCTGGCAACATATCACCCCCACCCTTGTCAAACTCTACTAGCTGCCTATCAAATTCTGCATCATATTCAAACTCATGTTAACTACATTCAAAGCACCACATGTACTGGCACTACATTTCTGAACTTTTTCACCCCCACACTCCAACTTGCAATCTCAGCTGCTCTGACTCTGGCCACCTACTATGGCTCATTTTAACCAAGCACTAGGTAACGGGTCGGCTCGGAGCGGAGTGGAGCGGTTATTTTTGCTTTCCCTGGCAAAAGTTGTGTAGGGTACAGTGGATAACCGTCCCATTCCGTCCTGCTTTTCACTACCCTTCTGTTGAGGTTCCTAGCACACAGACCTGGTCCCAAAAGGTGGAGCTAGAAACACTACAGACCGTTAATTGATCAACAGAAATCGTGACTTTGTGCGCCGTCTTTGTTTAGCCAACGGGGCATTCTCCTCGTCTGCATTAAGTAGCATTTCCCAAACTCTCGTTTATTTCGGCGTTATTTCGCCTTGCTGTCATTACATCTTTTCTCTTTGTTGTAATCGGCATCCACATACTGAGAAGAAAGAACGCAAAACATTCCATATCCTCCATTGCGATTGTTATGTTTTTACTCTGTCACGTTGACTATGATTCACAATAGTTATGTGTCTATCAACCTCGCCTACATTTTAGGGTACCCATTTGCGGTGGAAACGCAGTGTTACTGTTCCAATATGTAGCGACCCAACCCGACCCGACCTGTTACCTAATGTTTGGTGGAAATGAGCCATTAGTTCCCCATACAAAACTTTGCTCCATGGGGGACCGTGCTTTTAGCTGTGCTGCACCCAAACTATGGAATTCCCTACCTTCTCATGTCAGAGACTCTGAATCAATGGCCATTTTTAAGAACAGGCTAAAAACGTCTGTTTTTATTCAGGCCTTCCTAAAACCAATTCCGATAATTAATAACTGTCTGATTTTATCCTGTGTTTAGGCTTGTTTAGTTTTTAGATAATTTTAGTTCAATGTTTAATTTTTACCATGTGAAGTGTCTTTGGGTGTTCTGAAAAGCGCTTTAAAATAAATGCATTATTATTATAGTTTTTTCGGCATGTCCCAACACTCAGAACGAAAACAAACGAATTAACATTACAATAACAAACATGTAATCCTCCTTCACATTCTTAGGTCAATCAAGGTCCTTCCTCATTTTTGTACCTTTGCTGTGCTGCACCCAAACTATGGAATTCCCTAACTTCTCATGTCAGAGACTCTGAATCAATGGCAATTTTTAAGAACTGGCTAAAACGTCTGTTTTTATTCAGGCCTTCCAAAAACCAATTCCAATAATTAATAACTGTCTGATTTTATCCTGTTTAGGCTTGTTTAGTTTTTAGATAATTTTAGTTCAATGTTTTATTTTTTACCATGTGAAGTGTCTTTGGGTGTTCTGAAAAGTGCTTTAAAATAAATGCATTATTATTATTGTTTTTTCGGCATGTCCCAACACTCAGAACGAAAACAAACGAATTAACAATACAATCACAAACATGTAATCCTCCTTCACATTATTAGGTCAATCAAGGTCCTTCCTCATTTTTGTACCTTGCAACAATAATTACTTTACTTTACAGTGTGGCATGAAGGAGAAAAGGGCTAGACAAGAAGGCAACCCCCAAGATATCCTAGTGCCACAGTAACATAGAGCAGGCCTGAGGTGTGAGAGGGGTAAAGGGCATTTTGCTGTTGTGTTGCCCCAGGCAGCAGCCCTGAGAGAGTGAGCTGGAGGCAGCTGAGGCCCCTTGATGCCACGCTGACTCAGATTGCTTCCAATTACCCAGGCCACTTGTTAAGATGAAAGCAGCTAGAGCCCTCCACCATTCAATCATCTCCATATAGAGCCATACACACCTACTTACACACACACTCTACTAAAACATACTGATGCACACCCATCTCTCACACACACACACACACACACACACACACACAAACAGGCTTCTGTCTCATCCTCACTAACCACAGTAGGTGTGCTGGTCTGACATCAGTGTGTCAGTTGCTGTCTTGTTTTTGTAGACCCAGAGGTAGCCTGTAGGCTGTTCTTAGATGAGTTTTTAGCTCTCTCTTCTGCTCGGTAAACTTGTGCTGGTCTCTCACTGTGGCTTGCAGGCTGTCAGTGTGAAAGCACATTTAAACATGCACAGTAAGTTATATTGGAGTATTTTGTCCATATGGCCCCATAGTGCCCCTTTCACTCCGGGCCAACGGGAATACACTGGGTCAACTGTTGGTATGAAAGGGTCATTTGACCAGTGTCCGCGACAGGGGTCGCGACCTGGGTTATTCCCGGATCGAACTAGGCGCCTGTATAAATGGCCACTCTACCTGTGTTTCGATCAAGAAACCTGATTGGTTTAGGATTAGCACATCAAAACAATGCGGAAAATACAAACTGTTACAATAGCAAAGTACAACAAAACAATAGCAGTACGAGCCTCATTGAGCCTGTTGTGTCGAATGAACAACAGCAGCAATGGAAATTTGGACTGATTCCGAAGTTGGTGAGCTTCCGTCCATTCGAAGGGAAGAAGAAATTAAGAAGCAATTACAGGCATAGTATGATAAATGCACAATACTGGATTTGCGACAAGATTTTCTCACGATAAAAAAATATGATATTGAAGGCAAGTTATAACTGAAAAAGATTCCTTTCATTATTTCTGAGATAGAAACTACAAAATACTTTTTATTTCTGAAGTATGGAATAAATTATGCAAAACAATTTACAAGTCAATACATATTCAATAACAATCTGACAATGTAAATATCATATTCCGAGATGACACATAACAATCTGATTCCGTTAATTAAAAAAAATATGCAGCTTACTATTACGTTTACTTGAGGTTGGCAATCCTTGCCCGGGCAACGGAGCCACCTGTGAACGGCAGTGTTGGGAGTAACATGTTACAAAGTTACAAGTTACAGTAATTTCACTAGTGTTAGGCAGGACAAACGCGTTTTCAGTTTGTTTTTTTAAATCAAGTGATTAAACAGTGAATGCTCCAAATTTGTGTTACTTACTAAACGTTTATTAATAAAAACAAATTCGAACATTTTCAGTTTATCTAACAGTGACAGTTTTAGTGTCGAAAAAAGGTTTTTAATTTTACCGAGTTGATACTTCGGTGTAGCCACGCCGTGTCCTCGAAAAGCCCAAACCTCCTATGGCCAACTTTGACATTAGTTTACTTCTTTGTCTGGGAAAAAT
>JAVQIZ010005040.1:0-10472 GCA_036023535.2 Galaxias brevipinnis
TTACTCGGCCACAAGAGGGAAAAGGAGACCATGTCTTTTCAACTTACCACAACCTTCTCGTCCAAGAAGATTATTAGTGGTTTGACTGACAAATTAGCATCTCAAAGACTTTAAATCAGGGTGTTTCAAAAGAGGGACACTGCATGGAGTCTGTGATTAAAAAAACAAAAACTAAACAATTTCTTAATTTAATAAAACAACAAACAGAATGTATTTCTGTAAATCATAATTTCAATCCCAGTACACAAAGTTTTTCTATGTAGATATAAGAATAGAACCTATATAAATATGTATAAAATGTAGCACTTCTGGATTAAATTGTAGAGCTGTGAAGCAATAAACCGGTGCTCAGAGAACAATGTCAAACAAGCTGATATGCACTTTTCCCAATACCGTATTGCCAAGCTACACAAGGGAAATAATTAAAATGTTGCATTCTTTCCAGTCCGTTCAATTTGAATCTAATATCGATTTAAATCTAATCGTGTATGTGATTCCGTTACCGAGTTCATCATCATCATCCCCTAAGGCGTTCCTGTGAAAAAGGTTTTGAATCATAGCTCCGTGGAATTACAGGGGAATGAAGTCATGGCGCTAGAGCAGCTTCCACCTAACCACAACCGGTATAAAAAAGGCTCTCAAATGGATAAATTCTGTCCCACCACTAAATAGCAAAAGGACCATCGTCTAGACACTTGTATTAATGCGCTCACTGTATTTGAAACCAGAGACTCTGCACGATAACGCCTAATGAAAAACAACATGTGTGTAGGTAGGTGGTATTCCAGTAACGGCCGGCCTTACTGGTCTAAATGCCATTGATATGACATCGCAGGTCAACGACGGTATGCAGACATCCCATCTCCAGGGGTGACTGACAAGGGTTAGGCTGACACACTATCCCCTCTCCACTCAACAGAAACATCTGCTTGGGAAGCACGGACTAGAGACATAACACATACTGCTCAATCAGAGGCAGCAGAACATGTTCTCTGAGATCCATAACAACAAGACAATGGATTCCATAACAACAAGACAATGGATTTAACTTAAAACAATAGAATATATATATAATAAAAACCCATTAGGGGTGGTATTATAGAATTATAAATGCATTTGGGTGTTATTTTAATGTTCTGGATTTTGAGAAGGATATAACTTAGACTAATGATCTCTGAAAAGACTAGTCCTCTGGACTGAATAGTAATAGGGTCTACTTTGATTGTGGGAGTCATTGACTTTGCTTCAAATGCAATGTCTGCTGGCAAGAACTTTACAGAAAGTAAAGCAACACTCTTGTTCTTTTTTCAACCCTCAGGTCAGATTAATGTGCTGTGTAACTTCAATCAATACCCATTAAATTATGTCAACGTTAAATAATAGTTTTTTTTTGCAATATGTTCTTGAATTGCTTCCAATCTTATGTCTGTTATGAGTTATAAGAGAGATGAAATTCAAAAAACTAAATTAGCCTTGCACAGTGGAAATTAGTTTGCAACTAGATAACACCTTGTCAGTTTAATGAACACCAAATATTTTTCGGTATCAGTTTCAAAGTGAGTTTCGGGGAAATTCTCCAGGTTGACATGTAAAGGAAACCTATATATTCATGCACCAAAAAGGCATATCATTGCCACCACTCCTAACACAGCCACATAGATTTTCCACCAGATCTGGCAAATGCACATCATTAGGGGCCAGGAAATCCTGAGCTATTACTTCCTTTAAGGGTAAACAAATGACAAGGCAAACGAGGACTGCCTCGATGGGCTAATGATGGCCTGTGGTCTCACGTTGCAAGAACTGAGCCACTTTAATGGCAAATCCAAGCATGGGGAAACTGCTCAGACACAAGTACCACTAATCAATGGAGTGTCGAATCAAGGGCTGCATATTCATTATGACCCAACAGAGGACAGGGTAGGTCTGCATATTCATTATACAGGACGTTGGGGACAGGATGGGTCCGCATTGTTTCAGTGATGGTAGATGACTCTGTTAAAAAGGTCTTAATGGGCCAAGTGAAGGCCTGGTACAAAGAGTATCACATTTGCAGCTTTTCACAGTTTTATGGGGGATAATGTACTGTTGGCTGGGATGTGGGCTGTGGGCTTAATGGAGGTAACCATTGATTAACAGACACACACACAAAAACTGATGAGTGCACAAACCACCTCACAGATATTCTCCAACATATAGGTTCTCTCTCTCCCCCCCCCCCTCCCCCCCCCAGTGAATCTGGCAGTGCATGTCAAGGTCAGTCCCGACTGTCGCCCACCCCATGGGAGCCTGGCTGCTGACCATGCTCTCAGCCAGCCGGAACTTCCATTACCGCATTACACTGCGCCCAGATCATCATTCATAATGCCAACACAGCAGGCCACTTGGTATATTGGGAAATAACTGAAACCAAAATATGGGGGGGGACACACACAGGTAACAATACAGTCAAGGTGAGCGCTGAGTAGCGTGAGAGCTAATGAACACAGTCAGGCAATTGTTTTTTGTTCTTTTTGGGGAAAAAGAGGGTAAACAACATAAATAAATAGTTGCTGTGCCTTAGGCCTTTTTTATCAGTGATGGATCACTCTGTTTAGCATGCTAATTCACATACCGCATACTTCTGGGGGGAATCAACAGGAAAAACAATACATTCTTTTTACAGGTGTCCTGAAATTACATCAGTACTGAGCCTTTGAATATTGCATACCCATGCCTTGTGGATAAAACATGGCTGCATCTTTAAAACAACAAACGGGGCGGAGATGTTTTGTAGCCCCCCGAAACAAATTTCCAGAATGGCCGTGGAGCACTAAGCAGACCCTCCGGGAAGGGAAATGCCACCAAACAACCCACTTTGAACCTTTAGTGAAAAAACCCCTTCATCACTTCAGGGGGGGGGGGTTCTCCAAACTCAGCCCTGAGTAGAAAACAACACTTCAAAAAAACCTTTCACAAGCAATCAAGACGCCCGGCTGCTACGTTGTAGCCCCCGTCCATAATTATAATTCATAACAACCAGCATCCGCTAGCCTGTGACGGAGCTAATCAACGGCAAATAAGAGACGCCAGAGGCAGAAGGCTGTCTCTACTCACTGCCCTTTAGAGTTGCATCACCCCAAAACCAACTTTTTGGAGAGAGAGAGAGAGAGAGAGAGAGCGAGAGCGAGAGACAGGGACAGAGAAATGTAGTATAGAAGCAGATTGAGTAGAACTTTTTATAATAATTGTCACATTCTTTAGATAGCAGATTAGTGGAGATTATTCAGTTTTCATTTTCTTCTTGTGCTGGGTCAGTTAGTTATCAAGCAGTTATAATAAGACAGGTTTGTTTTCCGAACCAATTGTGTCCCTTCTACTGATCCAACTTCTATGTTTAAAGCAGCTGTATTTAGTTTCTGGTTTTGGGAACCCCTACCGTTTGCTTGGTGTAATTATTTTACCTAACCATCCAAGACATGCAGAATGCTCATGGTCACTACATGTCGCCAGCACAATCAACAACTATACTTAAAGTATGATATTCTCTTCCTGATTGAGTGACGCACTTCCCTGTGCCATAAAGCAATTCGTCAAAGTGTCGCAGGAGCTCTTTTTTCATTCTCCCATAGACATTACAATGTGCAAACTGTAGAAAGGTATTGCTAATCCGGTCAAACAAAAATGTTGCATAAAGCCGCTTTAAGTACCCAATGTGCCAGCCATTTTACTGATCTACTCATCCCACTTCTATGTTTAAGTACCCAATGTGCCTGCCATTTTACTGATCTACTCAGCCCACTTCTATGTTTAAGTACACAATGTGCCTGCCATTTTACTGATCTACTCATCCCACTTCTATGCCTAAGTACCCAATGTGCCTGCCATTTTACTGATCTACTCATCCCACTTCTATGTTTAAGTACGCAATGTGCCTGCCATTTTACTGATCTACTCATCCCACTTCTATGTTTAAGTACGCTGTGTGCCTGCCATTTTACTGATCTACACATCCCACTTCTATGTTTAAGTACGCGATGTGCCTGCTATTGTAATGACCTTAAAGCCACTGAACAGGAATGGGGGGGGGGGGGGGTGGACTGCAGAGTGATCAGACTGGGTGGTGTGGAGGTCCTCAGGATCTGACACAGAGTTTCCTAAAGGGATGCTATTTAACTGTGCCATGCTCATAAAGAAGGGTGTTGCAAATGGAAGAAGCATGACATCAATAACTTACACATGTGGATTATTGTGCTCGGATCCGTTTGAGCTTGAATGTGAACGCTTGTTTGCAGGGGTTTTTTTGTTTTAAAAGATAAACCAAACAAGCCAAAGTATAAACTATTATGGTCTATAAGCAAAGACCAGCTGCAGGGGATCTCACTTCAAACGATTCAACACTGGCAAATAAAACTCTATAGCATGTAAGAATTCTATTCCTTAGCCCTCTGTTGCTTTAAGACATCATTGGTGCAGACAAGATAGTTTATTGTTTATTTACGTTTATTATGTTATGTTTATAATTTTTATAATAGTTAAGTTGACATGCACCACCATAAAATAGGAAAACCCAAAATGCCGACCTCTTAAGGGTCAGTGCTGAGATAGAAGGAAATGCTAGCTGTGTCGCGGCTAGCCTGGCTATCACATCCTTGCATTTCTCATGCCTCAAACCAGAGGTGGATGAAACGGCTCTTTCTTTCGTCTGGCAGTCGTTCAGAGAACCACTACTTGCTAATTGGAAAACGTGATTAAGTGCGTTCGGTTTACAGAAAAAAAAAATAAGGGAAAAAAAAAAGCTGGCTGGTGTACTGATCACTGCAGCAATGTAGCAGCGTGGCTGGCAGCAGCAAGGGAAAAGTGGAGTGTGTCAGTGGGTTCAGAACGCTCCTCTGTCTGAGTGGGATATTAACAGCGCTAGGCTTTTGGACACCATCAGCCAAAGTTGATCAACATCCTGGCACTTATTTTAGCTGGATCAAACCATAGGAACAAGTGAAGGCCAATAAGAAAGAAAGGCAAAATAAAAGTTGCATGGCAACGTGTGCGTTGTCAGCAAATCCTTTGTACTAGTTGTCAAACATTTTGATGACGCAAAACCAGACTTCCTGATTTCCAAAATCCATACTTGAATATCGCAACTCATTAAATAAGCTATGAGTCATAACTTTAAAACAATGGACTCAAATCTCTTTTTGAAACCTAAAAGATACATGATATTCAGCAACCTCACAAAGAGGTCAAGGAATCTGGGTCAAAAAAAAAAAAATTCAAATACATTCGCTCAGGGTTTTATGGAGGAAACAGCCTTGCCTTGATACATTTGAATTTCATTTGAATAACTCCAATACCCTGACCGTACACTCACTCCAGCTTTCGACACGTCAAGGAGACCCAAGCTATGGCTAACAAGCGTTTCAAAACCTAGCTGTCCAGAGCCTGTGCTGGGCTCTAAAACGTCTACCTACATACAGTACACCATCCAGTCTCAGCTCTCACCTTGGATGAGGGTCAGGTTGCCCGTGGTGCTGGCCTTGCCCAAGTTGTTTCTGGCTTCACACAAGTACGGGCCTGCATGGCTCTGGCTCGTCCTGCGGATGTGGTACTCTAAGATCTTCCCTCTGGAGAGAGACAGACGCACACCATTAGTCTAAATGATGTTATAAGGTATGTGACTACTGGCTTATAAAAAGCCTACAGTATCACCTAATAACGAAAAGGCAAATACTAATGTTAGCATTTTCTCAGGTCTATTTTGCTAGAGAACTGGGAGAAGACAAGCTGAACATAGTGTGCGTTATAACTATAGATATTGAACCAGACACAAGTTGGAGACGAGCAGTAAGCATGTGTGTGTGTGTGTGTGTGTGCGCACATAGGTGGTGTCGTAAATAACTTTCGAAGCCAACTCGGCATGAAGCAAAAACAGTCGGGCAGGTAATAAATCACGACTTGCTCTGGGTTTCAGTTTAACCACAGTGTGTGTGTGTGAGTGAGTGAGTGAGTGAGTGAGTGAGTGAGTGAGTGAGTGAGAGAGAGATAGAAAGAGAGATATGAGAGTGAAAAAGAGCAGTCAAGATGTGACATTGTCAGACGAGCCCTTACCTTTTCCTGGATTTAAGCTTGGCGTCTCGGAGTTTGGCCTCTTCAACGGTTAGCTCCACCCCCTCCTTGTCGTAGAGTCTGATTTTGGGCGTGGGGTTCCCCGCTCCCACCTCACACTTCAGCGTGGCCGCCCTCCCTTCCTCCACCGTCATGCTCTTCATGGCCTTCATCTTGGGTTCAGCTGTGGAACAACACAGGTGGGGTGTCAAAGGTTATCAACGTTCAGTGATACGATGGTATGGTATATGCAATGTAATGCCTGATGATGGTATGATAAGTTTTCATTGAAATAAAAATTTTAATTATTCCCAAGGTCTACCAAAAAAAGTGTTATAATACAAGAACCTCTCTAACCATTTTCACAGAGTACTCAATCAGATACGCAAACAAAGACCTGAGGAGTCTGAGTTTGGACTCTACCAGATGGTAGAAACACCTTGAGGGGACCATAGCTGGTACCCTCAGCTTCACTAGGCCTGCATAGACAGGCGACGTTTTGATGTTTCTATTCTGTTAGTGCCGAAGGAACATGACTGATGGATACAATCAGCCCCACCCGAGAGAGAGAGAGAGACACACACACACACACACACACACACACACACACAGTGATTTTCCAGTCAAATCACAACACACTTGCTCGTTGGCCGACAACGATTGAACCGACACATCTTGCATTACTGTCATTAAATATCTTACATAGCAAACTCTGTGACGCTTTGAAGACATCCAAAGCCCAGCCACTACCCCATGATGAGAACAAGCCATTCTCTGGTATTTTACAATTCGGCTGACAGTCTATTGGAACAGCAATGAGTAACTTGCAAAGACGAAAGTATAATCAACACGAGAAGTTATGCTCCACATCAATTTCTAAACCCAAATGCATAGAGGCGCCAGCCCTTTGAAGTACAGGGGAAAAGGCAAACAACCCCCCCCTTGCCACCTCATTTTGTCCATAGTAAATTCACTTAGGGTTAATCAATTAGCTCAGCCAAACAATAACTATGTCTGCGGCCTTTTAGGAGAGTTTTACTCTTTAAGGAAGTGGGGCAATCAAATTAACAGACGTTTAGCATAATGAACAAGTGACCAGGCTGTTAAATATTCTTGTTAAGTAGTCATTAATAGCCCTGTAATGTTCATGTAGCATAATGTGAAAAAAGAAATAGATTTATCATGTATTTACTATGTGTACGATTAAGTTTTTTTTGTTGCATTAATCTGATAAGAAGTCACAATGTACACAATGTGTACACAAACACTTATCTGAAAACAAGTTTTAATGCCAAAACGTTTCATAGGAAGAGATGTTTCAGGGAAATGATGTGCCGCCCTCGGTGGAGTAGTGGATCCGGCCAGGCACGTTCTGTTCTTCCGTCCTGTGCCAACAGCGGAAAAGCACCCCGGTGACTGTTTCAGGAGGCAACGGCTGCGGCGACTATCCGAAACCATTCCTCATGCTAAAGGAGGGTGTGGCCTAAACTGGACCCAAGGGTGATGATGCGGGTTGGGCCTGGGAGTCCCGGTCGCCACGGTTACCGAAGGGCTTTGGCACAGAAGAGGGACGCGTCTCACCACCCACAAAACTGACACTTAGCAGCATGACTCGTTGGAAACTTTTTAGAGATGCGGCAAACTCCCTCGCTGTGTGTCTGTGTGTGCCTGTGCGTGTTCACGTGTGTACTGTATGTGTGTGCATGCCAGAATTCATGCAAGTTAAACACTGCACGTGTGTATGCACGTCTGCGTGTGTACGTGCGTCTGCACGTGTGTATGTGTGTCTATGTGTTTCCGTGCATGGGCCTTCCATGACTCTTGAATGAATCATCCAGCACAATGAATCAAATTAATCCCGAAGAAAACGAGCAAATCAATTACCTTGACAAAGAATTTCATAATATCCACTTGGGAATGCAGCATGGGCCTATATTACATGCCTTGAAGTACGCCCCCTGCATTTTAATAGCACAGCTTAAGCAATGAGAAGGTTAATGCACTTCCATTTAGCTTGCCGTGGACGATTTGACACGGCGAATCCACACAACCAGTGGAAAACTGAATTGCACTGGGGTTTCAGCTTTCTTTATGAATGAAGGGGTGTGCCGCACTAATACAGAATTGCTGGTTTGCACAGGAACTGAGTCAATATTTGAGCGGGTGTAACTAAGGCATTCAATAATATTAGAAGAGACACAAAGCTTTTGAGATAGCACAGCATACCTTGGACTAAAGAAAACATCCACTTTACCGTTCAATACATCCATTCAGAGTCCCACTAGATGACAGTGACATTATTTTTATAAAATAAAAAAATTAAAATGAAAAAAGTTATTTTCTTTAAATGTTCATTCAAATGAGTTGATAAGCAAGCAGAACTATGCAAAATATCACATTTAGTTTGAAGGAGAGAAAAAAAAATATTGTAACTATATGATGACAGGGCTACAGTAACCTTGAACTCAAAAACACTCACTAAGCTATCATTCACAGGTTTGTAGTCAAACTAGTAGCATTGTAGCTGAACAGGAAAACTTAAAATTACTCAAAATCAGCTCAAACAGATGTAAAAACTATCTGGATGACTCGGGACATCTCCGGGAGAAAGGAAAATAAGGTAAAACATCAAAATAGTACACTATTCTTTGAAGTGTTTTAATATAAAACATTCATGGGGTTTACATTGGTGTCAGTCCTGAATGCTGAGATGGTTCCCTAGTGGTTCAATATCTAATGATTCAGGCTCCTGTAAGGCAATTTAGTGTTGAATGAGACTTAGGGAAGCAATACAGAGATGGCTAACTAACCACCCACAGCCTCTAATCTGCACAAATGAGGTAAATGAGGAAAAGTCATAACTTTAACTGGGCCCCTTAAAACAGTAATGGGGTATTAACCGCTCTCTGGGGTTCTGCAATTCGTGTCTGTGACCACTGACAATTCAAGTAAATCAACTCTGTGGAATAATGTATGCAAAGAATAAAAAAAGTGGAGGTGGCGGGCAATTTCACTCTGCATATATAGATACAAAACGAATAACATTGTCACCAAAAGAAGAAAAAAAAAGATTGGAAAACACATGTAGTCGTCAGTTTATCCCCCCCCCCCACACACACACACACACACATACAAAAGAAAAAGAATGCATTTGAAATGAAGAACAAAAAACAAGGAACGAGCTTCTCCTGTCTGATGAGTCAGAATGAAAAGTTAAAAAGTAAGAGAAAGCTCCTGTTCATTCCCTCACCTAGGGCAAGTCTGCTAGACCTGATTGCTCAATCCTATAACTCCCCACATGTTACAGAACAGGTCCACTGTTACCTAGACCTGGAGACAGACAGCACTGGATTCGTGTGTGTGTGTGTGTGTGTGTGTGTGCGCGTTGTGGTTTGTTTTCAATTCACCTCTCTCTTTTGTTGTGCATGGTAACACTCCCTGCGTCAGAGCTGTGATACTTTCACTCTCATTCATCCACTTAGGAAAGGGTGGCCCCGCCCAACCCCAAACGGAACCTTTCCTTAAAAAGAAAAGATTTCATCTGATAGGCTAATGGGTTCTGTCTATGTCTCTAAGTAAGGGGGCGTGGGGGAGTTATTCCAACTGTACAACACAGCATGGAAGACAAACACCATTCAGAAGTTTCGACACTATCAACGTTTCAAAACTCCCAAATTATAGTGCAGCTCAAAAACAAAAGTTGCGGTGTCAACAGGTAATCATTCCTGACAGCGTGACAATAAAACTTTACAATCTCCTTTGTAATACCTTGTCCATAGAATATGAATATTTGGAAAGTTAACTATACAAGAGACGGCGAAAGAATCACAGGTAGAGGAATGGTAGAAAGAGAGAGAGAAAGAAACAGAGAGAGAGGGAGGGAGAGAGAGATTGAATGTACAAGAAGTGTGAAAGAGAAAGAGAGATACCAGGCATACATCACATTCTCAAGGAGAGACAATACTGTTGAAATGATGCTGTGGTATCTTTATAAATATTTCAGATATTTCAGCACTCCTCTGTTCACAGTAATCCGCTTAGCGACATCAAGGAAGAACACACATTTATTTGAAGGGGGAAGCAAAAAAAAGTCCCTCAATAGAATATAAAAAGCTACAAGTATGTGAAAAAAATAATAATAACCACATGTTTTGTTTTAAATCAGAATTACTTATTCTATATCAAAAGTTTAGTATTCGACCAAAGCCAAAGCAATAGCCAAGCCTGAGTCCAGAGACCTATAGGCTGCCTCCACTCCCTCTCCTCTCTATCAGTCTGTCCTTTCCCAGCTGTCTCCAGCTGTCTCCAGCTGTCTAAGGAGCCCCGGTTTCGGCCAGAAGCCCGCTGTTCTTCGTGGACCTCCACGGGTTTTCTTAAAAAAATAAAAAAAT
>JAVQIZ010005087.1:0-11492 GCA_036023535.2 Galaxias brevipinnis
GTTCTTTACACTGTAGGCCTTTACCTGCAGGCCGGTGGAGTAATGGGAATTCATTTATTAGTCTATTTATTAATAAGCTCTTCTCTTTATCAACACTGTACCCTGCGGGGCGATGAAGGAATAGTTTATTATATATTAATACGGTCCGTTATTTACACTGTACCCTGCAGGCCGGTGTTTAAAATACAACATTGGTATCGGATGAAAAACATATCAAAAGATCGAAAATGGGTGAACTATTGCTTTAACTCCAGATGGACTTGAATAAGCTGATTGAACATTCGCACAAGGCCTCACTGTGTGTTTCACACCTTTGTCTCTGTAACCATGCAGTCGAAGGGGCAGGAGAAGACTGCGATTTTGGCGTCCTTGACGGATGTGACGTCCCCTACGGCCTCTCTCTTGAACACCATGCCATGAAGCACTGTGGAGGAGTGCAGTCCACTACCCTGCACACAAACACAAATAAAGACAGAGATTTAGTACGGCCCTTCTACCCTGCACACAAACAAACAGGCACAAAGAAATAGCAGTTGGTTTAGTTCAAGGCCTTACCCTCACACAAACACCAACAGTGATTTCATTCAAGCCACTACCCTTCACACAAACCAAACCGTTACGAGTAAAGAACATATCATACCAAGATTTTGCACACTCTGACATTATCCACATTAAAGCTGCTGGACTCTGGGTAGATGGAGACTGCAACGTGAACAAAAACAACCATGTAAGACAAATAACAAGGAAGAGTTTTTTTTATTTGGCCACTGATCAATGAATTGTCACCTCTAAACATAATATGACATGCTTAACTAACTAATAGATTGTCTAAACGTTAAGACCAACTACTTGTCACTTCGCTAAAAAGACGCCAACGGCTAGCACGGTTGCCAAAGGCAACTCACCACAAGCCTGGGCGATCAGGTTGGCCAGGAAGTCCTCGTTGCCGTACTGTTTGCTCATGACAGCCGTGCGGATCATGGCTGTGGCCTCTTCGATGTCGTGGAGGTCCTTTGCAGATGTACACACGCAGTCTGGCAGGATCTCCAGAGTCTTCTTGCAGGCCATTTCGTAACCCTCGATGACCTTTCACCCATAGACATAGACAGACAACGTAAGGGAGACAGGAACAAATAGTGCAAATAACCCCTGTCCATCTCCATCATTGACCAGAACTTCAAAAGACTGATTATCTAAAATGACTTAGGATAGTATTATATTGTAAGATTTTTGGGACTAAAACCTCAAAGGAGGCATGCCAGACCTATCTAAAAGGTGACCAACTCTAAATGTCATCTGAAATAAAGGGGAACATTGTTATATATATATATAAAAAAAAAAGGTTTATATAAATGTTTACCTCTGACACAGAGAGACCCATCCTGAGCAGCTCCTCTGCGAGCTCCAGCAGAGCTCCGGCAAACACCAACACAAAGTTAGTCCCATCCCCGACTTCCTGCTCCTGCATGTGGGAGGCCATGACGATCATCTTGGCCGCAGGATGTTGTACCTGGGAAACAACAACAGAAACGAGCGGGTGATTAGACAAGGCCTCACTCAAAAGATAATATTCATATTTAAGATGAGAAAAACATTTATTTATAGTTCAATTATCACCTCGAGCTCTCTGAGAATGGTCGCAGCATCGTTTGTGACAAACAGCTTCTCCAAGTGGTTGATGACCATTTTGTTCATGCCTGAATAAAATTTAACAGGGACCGTAAAATGTACTGTTGAGAAACACGTAGCTTCATACTCCCATCAAAGCCTGGGCATCTCTAGTACTAAAATCAAAACATGTATACAGATCAAGAGGTTACACTAAAAACATTAAACCGAACATCTGAGTGACATACTTACCGTTGGGTCCATAAGCGGTACGTGTAGTCTGAGCGAGCTCCTTACACGCATGGATGTTACGGTAAACTGCCTCCTCAAGTCCGGAGTAGTGCTAGGGAAAACAGTTTTTTTTGGAAAGTAAGAATCGGAAAGTAAAGACATTGCGAGACGGACGGATGATCCCCTATCTTTTTAGATCAAATAAAGACGAACTGAGTAAGACAATTTCTTATTTCTTGTTTGGAATCTTAGACGTAACCGACTTGAACGCAACTCATATGATACACACTTAAATTGATAACCCAATCTTAAAAAGCAACTGTTGAACATAGATGGGGGATACAGTCGATACACAGCTGCGGGCAACGCCTTTTTTGGAATGGATTTTTTTTAGTCACCCCCTGGTGACAGACATCATCACCTGGCTAGAGACAACCTGCTAACCTCAACTGTCACGCACAGATAATAAAAAAAGCGTTGTTGCAAACCTGTACTTAATTCACAAAGTAAAAAACGTTGACAGCATCATGGGCTAATCTGCTAATCTGCACTACAAACATGATGGAATAGTTGTGCTAGCTAGGAAGGCAAATCTATTCAGTTAGATGCGTAGAACCCGAATTATGAAATAGTGAAGCTTTCAGAATATTTGAAGGATTGGTGGTACTTAGCTGAAGAAAATATGGACAATACTATTTTCTTTTGTCAACAAAGTGCTGAATGATATTTAAGCGGCCTAGCGAAGTTCTAGAACTCTCCCACATGACAGTGCGCGATGGATGTGCTTCCTCAGCTAGCTACCAGCCGGTTAGCGACGCACCAAATCATGTCCAGTAAATTGTTCTAAATGATTGGTTATAACATATGAATCAAGTTTACCTTAGCACCATCCTTCAACATTTGGGCAAAGCCCGGAGCTTTGGGTACGTGAAGAGCCATTTTCTGTTGTTTTGCAGCCCCGGTATCCAAGAGAAGGTAGCTGCAGCGTGGGTTCGGCAGTTCGCACAAAGGAAGAGAGGAGGAGGAGCGATTTCAGTGACGAAAGGTTGCTACTACGGAAAGACGCAGGGTACCTTTCTAAAGTAGCGCAAAGCAAAGCTTGGCTTACCCCGTAGTGGCACGTACGCACCACTTGAGGGCTTCGTTGCACTTTTTCGTTTTGTTTGCCTGTTACTGCTACCAATTTTGCATAACGGTTAATTCAATTAATCGTGAAGGTTTGGATTAATTAATATTTCATTTGTGTATAGAAAAACAGAATAATATTTGTTCTAATAAACACGACAGAGATATTTCCAATACTTTATTGAGAGTAAAAAAGGTAAAACATGGATTTAGGCCATTGCAGCGCATATACAATTGACCTGACATGGTAAATGTATCAAAAAGATATCCTAAAATGTAAAACACGTTTTTCCCTTTCTATAAAGACATATAGCAGCTCTAGCTACATAGCTACAGTCAATTGTTTTTGCACTTTACCGAGACAGTCATGTAGCCAAACAAATGATCTTCCCCTGTCTCAAAGTCTTGTCAGTGGCTAAATCTAAATCTGGCAATAAGGTAGAGAGGAAAAAAAGCTTCTACCTTTTACAACGCTCAGAATTCATTTTCAGAAACTTATCCCATTTTGATCTGACCATTAAAACACTGCTAAATCTAGCTAAATAAAAAACACAAATAATATTCAAATTTAAAGACACAAAAATAAAAGTGCCTTTTCTAGAAAATATACAATATAATAATAATAATAATAATACTATTAATAGGCACAGTAAAATCAGACAAGATATTCTGTTTGTTAGTTTTGTTAACGCTATTGCTTACTTTTCAATGTTAGGGTCAATACAAGGCGTTAGTGACATTTAGTGTTAATTAATCGTCATTGACCGCTATATTCAAAGAATATTCTAGAAAAATTATGAAAATACAAAACAATGTAGTACGACAAACAAACTACTAAAAATCATTTGGTACTTTCAAGGCATTTGGTAACTAACATCTCTTCCAAATCCCACCCATGATTAACAAGCTGTGTGGAGTAAAAATACAGTAAATCTAGCACACACAAAGTTAACCACCTCTGAATGCAGTAGCAGCCATAGCAGGTACACACAAACACAAACACACACCAATGTGGTAGCAAGGACTTTGTTACAACCTGCTAACCCCCGAAAAGTTAAAAAACTTTTATCAGAGAGAGAGAGAGAGAACGAGAGCTACACTGGACATAAATAAAGACACAAACCAGGCTGACAGGTAACAGACGAGAGAGCTGCCTTTTGTGAGCAGTGCCCACAAAGATAATACATGAGTGAAAATAGACTAGATAGGTAGTGAATCAGTGAAGGACTGCACCCTCTGCAAACAGACAAAGTCACAAGCCCCCCCCCCCGCCTAGTGTTGACATGCTCTCCTGCGGGTGAGTTCAGTTTGGTTTGCGGATGTTGTCGATGGCCGTATGTGTCCAGCCTCCCACTGTGTTTGAGAGACGCTGTGCTCGTCTCTTCATCGACGAGCAGCTGAGTTTACCACTGGGGTCCAACCTCCTCATCATCACTCCTCCGTAATGCTCCGTCGCATGTGACCTGGGGGGGGGGGGGGGGTACCGAGTTAGTGGCGCCGTAGAGAAGACACAAGAGACAGGAGGATGGACAATAGCATGCGGGGAAGGAGAGAGAGAGAGAGGGGGGGGGGGGTTGTTTTTGTACTGCGCTGAAAGTCAATACGTCGGTTATGGAGAGAATATGAGAACACAGGAGGGTTAAATTAGAAACACCTATTTCATTAATTCCACACTGGGGCATTTGTTTTTGGTTCTAATAAGCAATGCGAGTGATTTGGCATAACTCATCCAGTTTGACTTGAAGTTAATAGAAGAAAATTGTAAAATAATAGCAGACTGTCAACGTTTTGTTTATTCACTAATGATCATATGCTGCAAGGAACTTGCAAGCTTGGATGTTGGCAGCCCAGCATGCAAGGTCACATCATGCGTCCAATAGGGACAAACTCTGCCAAAGGATTATCAGGCCATTCCTTTGCACACAAACAATAGTCCTTGTTGTAGTAACAACGGCCTGCTCAGCATGTCACGTTACCTTTCTCTCTACTCAGCGATTAGGGAATAGTTGAACTGTCTGCTGAAAAATGGAAAAACAAACAAACAAAAAAAAAAACACTGCTGTTATATTTGCACAGTAAACTTCTTCAACTCCTCTCCGTTCTGCAGGATATCAGAGGAAAATCCGTTAGAGAGAGACTCCAACTCTCAGGCACTTCAGATGCAGTTAGGGCCAAGGAGAGACTGAATGAAAAAGACAAGGACGGGAGGGTGTGTGTGCGTGTGTGTGTGTGAGGGAGGGGTATTGAGATAACAGACGAGGTCATCTGCACCCAACGTTTCTCATATCAATTTAATAATACACTGTATCCTAGTTTGAACATTATCATGTCGGCTTAGCATCCGAAAACTCAACGGTTTTTCCATCTGGTTCTAATTTTCAAACCCATACACCCCTCACCCCACAACAATTCTTAGAAACCCCAACTGTGACCCCCCCTTCCACCCCTTCCCTCCCGCTTTTGCACATACCAGGAATACAGAACTTGTCTGAAAACTCCAGGCAAGAAGGAATGTGCGTGTGTGTGTGTGTGTGAAAGAGAGAGAGGGGACACACACAGTGCAGCTGTACAGAACACAGAGTAGCTTTCTAGGGTTCAGAGGAGTGAGCGGTCACTAGATTTAAAAAGCGGCCCACTCCTCCTTCTTCCCTTCTAAACAGGAAACGCTGTCATATCCAGGCGGGACATTCAGTATTTGAACAGCAGGAAATGGATCTCCAGCATGTCTCTTTCTGTGACACACCCTTCTCTCTTGACAGTGTAACTCACCAATATTATTTAGCTAGTCGGTAAAGTCATCACACATTTACAAGTTCTGTAAGGCTAAACCTACCTTTATAATAAAAGTTTTTAACAGGACATGAGTCCTCTGTATAACATATTGTCTTATCATTAACAATATTTAAATCTCTTAACTTTTTAGTTTTATTGGAATGCCTTTTAAAAGATAGCGATTGCAAATGTAATCTTGGTAGTGCAATTGTAAATATTTTATGCACTCTCTTGCCTGTCCCTTACCACCTTGTGGTTATTTTTCAACACAACATACGTTACAACAGTGTTGGCCTCTGTACTGTGCATTGTGTCAGAACTATTTAACAGGTATTGAGACGGTCAAGTCACAGGGCTCACCGTTCGTCTCTTCTAATGATGTCATTAAAGGCATGAGACAGGCGCTTGAGCTTTCGGAGGCCAGTGGACACGCTCTCCAAGTCGCTGTCAAACGCCCTGTGGGAACAGGGGAACAGGGGAACACAGGAAATGTCAATCAAATCAGACATTTTCTTTCACCCTTTCTTAATTTACGTTTTCCTATTTGAGCTAAAAAAAACAAGACATCTAAAATGTATTTTATACTTACAGGTACATCTAGCATGGAGTATTTCACGATGCAAGATACAAAGCAACATGTACAGTCGTTCAATCAAAAGCAGTTTAATGTGTGAATAAAAAATGGTCTATATCTATGCTTTATAATCATTCAATGTTACCCTTTTGTCTCAGTTTCAGGATTCTGTAGTGTCAGTCTCTGTGTGTGTCTCTCTGTGTGTGTCTCTGTGTGTGTGTGTGTGAGTGTAACACAGGTCAACTCACCGTCTTTGGTTCTGAGTGTTGGGGGATGCAAACGGACTCCGCAGAGCAGCCATTCGTACCAGCTGCCTCCGGCCCCGTCCCGTCTTGACGCCCCTCACCTCGGTGCCCGCATCAGGGGTCCCTCTCGCTCCCGGGGTACGCCTCGAGGCCGGGGTGCGCTTGGGAGGGGCCGCCGATCTCGGGGTGCGCTTGGGGGTCGCCGTGGAAACCAGGGCGGTGGTATTTTTCCCCGGGGTACGTTTTGGAGTCCGAGACCTGGCCTTGACGAGATTCCCTTCACCCTCACATGTGTGACCTGGTGTCGCCACCAAGCACTCCTCTGCAACAGCGGCCCGACTCCTCTGTAACTTCTGAGAGAGAAAGAGAAAGGCACAGATATGTGTAAATTAACAGGTTAACTAGGCAGACAGGGCATCACATTCACACCATTACATAACAGTGTTTTGCAGGGTTTTCCAGCCTATTGTTTTTTAAGGACCGTACCTGGTATATCCCCCCGATGGAGCTCCTGGCGCTGCGTGCGAGTTGACGTCCGGTGCTCGTTTTCTGCTGCGCCTGCAGGCTCTCCCACGTTGGATTCTCCGGGAGAGAGTTGGTTTGGACCGAGCGCAGTGGAAGTCGTTTTCTCAAGGACATTCTCAGAGAGTTCAGCGACGATGAGGAGCGGAGCTTTCGGAATCGATCCGGGGCTTCGGGGGAGCTTTCCGCCCCGTCTGACTCATCAAGGTAAGTATGGGTGCGCCACAGACCCACACCTGTGTTGATCGATGATGTCATGTTTTTTTCTAAGAAATCAAGACAAACACAAACACGTCGGTAACAGGTTGAAAAAAAAAACGTTGGGAAACCCGACAGTCTACACAGTTAGACAACGTTTTCTAAAGACATTTTAAGAAGTATTTAAGGCTGCAAAGCAGCTAGAACCAGAAACTAAGATTTTATTTATGGGAAATAGTTACACATTCTTTCGCTTAGGGATCTTTTGATCCTACGAGTCAAACAGTCTGAATCTGAATGAAAACGTTGCCATTGTTGATATATAGTAGCATTAAGCCCCCACCGTAACCAAACCAATCAATGACTCCTTTGTTTACGATTCGTCCCGCTGCACTGTCTGCAGCCAGGCTCGTAATTAATGTTACTTTCACACTTGTTCGCTAACGTAGTCTAACTTGGTATCTGATATTGGCCAACGTTTGTTAGTTAGATGGCAACCTAGACAACTTTTTCCCCCTTTTCGCTAAATAACAAGACAAGCGAAAATGATTTTAGCCTAGCATAGTAAAGTTGTCCAAAAACTGAGTGGAAGAAAAGAAGTTGCTACGCGTCAACACAACAATAGACAAATAACTAACTAGACGGTAGCGTTAGCTTTCTAGCAACCTGACTTTAACTTACATTGCATAATGTATAAAAAGCATTACTAGAAGTTTCATTGGAAAACAATGCTTATTTGCGAGATATTAAAACACTGCCGTTTTTGTTGTTAAATACCTGTGTGTTCTCTGCAGATTCTTCGACAACTTGAATCTTTTCTTCCAATGTTTGAATTTGGCGGCGCGGCGACGAACTTCTCCTCGTTCTTGCGACCACTCCCTTTCCCTGACTGACCCTCACTGTGCTCCGTGTTGTTGATTGGTTGAGAGTATTGTGGGAACAATTTCATTCCAGTCAGTGCACTGCACTGCACGCAATGTATTTTGTATTTTGTAAATTGACGGACCTCAAAGTGCCAATCTTTGTAAATGATTGACATAGAAAACGTAATGAGATTTATTCTACCCATATATTTGACTACATCTGGGGTGAATTCAAATTGCTGTTTTATTTTTTATCAGTGCTGGAGAACGTCAACGAACTCTGATGATAAGACGATGATGCCATGGCATGGAACGCTTTTTTTTTATCACAAAAAAACAATTTAACTTTATGTCCCTACTTAAAGCATATTATACCTAGAACTTTTTAATCTTATCTCCCTGCGGCTGTCGCCTTAAACTATGATGAGAGAGCTAAGCAGAACATTGTCCCAATGCCCGATAATCTGCCCGTGGAAAGTAACTGAAAAACAAGGAGGTTGAGGGTGAGCGGTCAGACCGAGCACTTTCCAACAATACAACTCCTAAGAATGGAACCGTTTTAAATTGCCGGGACCTTTTATACTCACAAGAGTCACACTTGTTGAAGTGTTGCTATGCACTGTCTGGGGTTTATGATAATTTTTCAGTCAACACTGCCACTAATCTTGGTGGTGGCGTGATGGTTCTCGACTAGTTTTTTCTAGTTTAGAGTTTTCCCCCTGGCGGTGTCCAGCGTGTTACACAGGCTGCAGGTAGTCCTCAACACTATACCCTTGGTGGTGGCACATTTGGTTAAGAAGTGTTTTTTAAATGATCTCATAGCCTAGGTTTTTTTTTTTTTTTATGAGATCGCGACACTGTCAGCTAAATGGAATGTATGAACCTGTAGACCAATAATTCTAGTCACCATTATTCCCCTGATTCATTTCTTTCTTTAGTTTAGTTTGATCAAATGTTTAATATTTTTATTCAAGTTTTTTCATTCATTTTATAAGGGGATAATCAAGCCCCTGCCAAAAGTATAGCCTATGTGGGTTGGTTTTGACCATAGTTTTCCCCAAACCAAGTATTCCTTTCATTGTTCCGACAGAGATCTGTACTTTTAATGATTCCCTGGGACATTTTTATGACAGTGGTACTTAGGCCACAAAATATTCTCATTGAGTTTTATGTGAACCTGTTAAATGATGCTTATTTTATTGCTTTTAAAAAACGTTGATCCTTGAACTAGACCTTGAAGAAGCAGCAATGTAGCAAAGTAGCTTCTGTGTGTACGTGTTTGCACAAGTGTGTGTCACTGTTGCTGTGTGTGTGTGTGTGTGTGTGTGTGTGTGTGTGTCTGTGTGTGTGAGAGAGAGAGCGAGAGAAAGAGAGTGTTATTACTGTTGCTGTGTGTGTGTGTGTGTGTGTGTGTGTCTGTGTCTGTGTGTGTGTGTGTATGTATCTTACATTATGTCCTTTCCCCTTTTTGACTCATTGACAGTAAACGTGTTAACGTTTTAATAAGCTTTGCTTTAACTACTTCCTAGTTGATAGTAGAGGATAGGTCAAAGTTCACAGAGGACCACCAGGAAAAGTGTACCCCACAAATGTCCTCATCTCTGTTGTTGCTGTGACCAAACGTGATCATAGATCATTTATATTTCAAAATAGGGATGCCAGATCTATAGTCAAAAACAACAAACGACACTGGTACAGCCAGATCATTGACGCAATCTTTAATGCGTGTTTAAATAGATATATTTTGTTTAAGAGAGAGTTGAAATGTGTCCTTAAATCCCAGACATATATATATATATATGTACCAGATAACCTCGGGCTTTGTAAACACCAGATCCCAGTCCTGTGTCCGCTTCCTCGCTTCGTTAGAGGCATTACTCTATTTGAAGCACTGTAACAAGAAAATAGTGCACTTTGTCAATATGCTGGGTCTAATGTTTTTTCACTATCATTTAATATCTTCGCACCATAATTAATAATGGTGACGTTGCTATGGTGACGATGAGGATGACCAAAGTATTACGGCTAATACGTTTGCATTTAATGGAAATGTGGTGTTTTATAAAGAACCAGACAAGCTACGGTTGTGTTTCGTTATACCTTCATTATTCTTTTCCAGCGAGAGACGATGGCGAGCAGCATGGTGCAGAACACCACCACCAGCCCTGCTATCGTCGGCATCAGAGGGAATTTCAGTGTCTTGTCTACCAGGGGGACACGTTGAGAAACAGAGGGGGAGATACACATTTCTATTATCACAGATCATTGCACATCATTGCTTTCCAAACTATCTACTTACAGGATTTTACAAGTCGATTGAGAAAGTATGTTTTTGACTCGGGTATGGAATGGTAGGGCAATAGAGTAGAGTTATATAAAATATATAAGTATAATAGTGTAAGTATGGTGAGCTGGGTGTGTGAAGTGAACTGACCATTGACAGTGACTTGAAACGTCTTTGTGCTGCTTTCGTAGACAGGGGATGTGGTCACACATTGGTAAGTGCCCTGGTGTAATCTCCTGCGGACGATGGCTACTGAAAGCGTGGCCGTGGCGCCGTCGTTGGTTGCCACAAAACTGCCGAGGGACAGGTCGAGAGAGACCCCGTTATGTTGCCATGAGACGGAGACGGGTGGGTTTGCTCGGACATCACACTGCAGAACAAGCGATTCCTCTTCTTCTACTGAGACCTCCTCTATACCAGAATGCACCGGGGCATCTAAAGCAGGAAGGTTTGAAGAAGGACAAAGAGTTTACTTCACCAAACGAGCTTTTTACCAAATGGGGTGTGTAACATTCATTAAGTCTGTCAGATTTACAACTATTCGCAAGAAAATAATGAGTTCATAGTAACATGATTTCAGTTTCAATTTCTAGAATGGTGGAAGTCTTCCTCCTGCCCCAGAACCATAGAAGTGACTCACAGGTGACTTCCAATGTGACGGAGGCATTGAGGCTTGCATCGCCCTTCATCTGGCAGGTGAAGGTGGCGGAGTGGTCGTCGCGGGTGACGGGCATCACACACAGGCTGCTTTGGCCCAGCTTGTTGCCCTCCACGGTGTTCACGGCCTCTCCATTTCTGAGCCAGAGCAGCTCATCCTCAGAGCTGCCCTCTGAGACGCAGGTCAGCGACACGGTCCTGTTCAGCTCCGTCCTCACAAACCCCTCGCTGATCGACGGGTTAGAGACTACCGTTACACCTGGAGGGGCCGGGGGGAGAAAGGGAGGTGGGGAAACAAAGAGCGTGAGGTTAAAGGTTAAAGGTTAAAGGTATGGTGTGAAGAAGACGACAGAGAACAAGTTGTTCTAATTTTACTGGATGTGTGTAGTAGTGTGTGTGTGTGTGTGTGTGTG
>JAVQIZ010005088.1:0-10000 GCA_036023535.2 Galaxias brevipinnis
TCTCCACCTTAGTGCAGTCTGTTAGTATATTAATAACATGTCTCCACCTTAGTGCAGTCTGTTAGTTAATAGATATATATTAATAACATGTCTCCACCTTAGTGCAGTCTGCAGCGATGAACTCTGCAGTGAACAGACGCTCACTACGGTGACTCCTCCTCTTCATGTCGTCATAGCGATTACGACACTGTTCCATCGACACGTCGGCGATGTCTGTCAATCACAAACACACGAAAGTCAATCACAGAGCAGTCTGCATTCTCACACTACGATCTCAGTCCATCCTCTCCATGGTAACACGGTTGGCGTGGTAACCCACCTGCACAGTCACACTCAGGCCACATATTCTTAATCTATCTGCTCCAGACCTGAAGTCTGTCAATCACAAACACAGCCGTACAGTGACTCTAAAAGAGCAGGAGCTGAAGCACGGTCGTCATGGTGACCCACCTGCACAGACCAGCTGACTGATGTTTCCTTTCCTCCACTTCAGCAGGTCTCCTCCTTTCCCACAGCCCAGGTCCAGAACACACACCTCCCGGCGCTGAGCGCGCACCTTCTCCAGGATCTCACCTGGGGCACGGACACACACACGTATACATAAACACACATATACACACTCACACACACACCTCCCGGCGCTGAGCGCACACCTTCTCCAGGATCTTACATGGGGCACGGACACACACACACACGTATACATAAACACACATTTACACACACACCTGCAGGCGCTGAGCGCACACCTTCTCCAGGACGTCACCTGGAATATGTACAGGACCAGTCAAAAGATTGGACACATTCCTGTTTAGGTGAATGAGAAAGTGTGTCTAAGCTTTTGACTGGTACTGTCCATATCAACGTATACACACACATATATTTATACGTGTGAGCTGTCAGTGTGACTAATAGGCTATGACACGTGGTCGGACCTAAACACATGTATATTCTAGGTCCAGTGTTTGACCTGTGACCTGTGACCTATCAGTGTGGTGGGTGCAGTAGGTCTGACCTATGAGGACGCTCTTCAGCCAGTTGTTGAAGTTCCTCATGTGGAATATGCGGCTCTGACTGCGGGCCGCCAGGCCTGTCTCCTGGAGGGTGTTGTAGTGAGACGCCACCTTCTCACTGTGTCCTAATGCTCCCTGCTCTGTGTGCTGGGGACCAAGGACGGAGGGAAGGAGAAGGGGAAGAGGAAAAGGAAGGAGAGGGGGACCAAATGTTTTTGAAAATAAATGTAAACAGTAACCAAATGCAGTTTAAGGGCTCAGTAAGTCTTACTGACTGGAATAAATATGATGCCAAACAGTGTGAGGGAAGGTTTGCTGTTTAAAGTAACAGAAAGTCGTTGTTCTAAGTTGCTACGCAACGCCTAAGTAGGGAAAATTTATGTGAAGGTTATGAGAAACATAATTCTCTCCACCACCTTACAATATATTGACCCTTTATTAAGTGTATGCAAACCTGTAAACGACAGCATTTCCACTCTAAGGTTATTAGCGGCATTCCTTACCAGTTTTTTAGCGGGTGAACATTTATCATCATCCTCCTCGTCATCATCTTGCCTCCTCTTCATCGCAGCCTTGTGTCCACCTCGGTCTCTCACGGTTGGGTCTGCCAGCACCCCGTTACCGTCTTCCTCAGAGGGGTTGTCCATTCTGATTGGGTTAGATTCTGAGGGGTCTGTAGAATAAGCCACATTATGGTACTCGAACAGGACTGGGGTATATTCACCATCTGTTTTTTTTACAACACCAATGCAAGGAATAAGTAAACCGGTTGCAACAGAATTTAGTTAAGATATTTTAGGAGAGACCATGTTCATTTTACACCTCCGATATTCCCCACGCCAGTGACTACTGAAAATTGCAAGAAACAAAACGTATTTTGTCGCTAGGATTGCTTCGGTAGTAAATAGCGGGTAGTTCTAGTAAGTGTGCGTATAAGTGCATGCGCGCCGCTCGTACTTAAAAAATGCTCCTGTAAGGCGAGTTAGTTCATTGTAGCATTACGGACGGAAGTTTGCGAAACTTAGAGAAAACTGTAGGAAGTGAAAGATAACCAGTTTTGTACCGTGATCAAAGTAAACACATTTAACTATTATCCCAAACTAGCTATTTGGCTAACGCGTACGTGCATCTATTGAAACCGGGTTAGCTAGCAACATTCTGACACATTAACGTTGTGTGGCACATCTACAGTACTAATAGAACACAGTCAATTTCTGGCACATTGACAAGTTAAAGGTAAACACAAAGCCATTATATTAAAAAACCGTGTCACCCTCACATTGTTTTCTGCGATCCTCATGCGTCTTCTGTTCTCTTCTTTTGGTTCCGCGTCCGGTTGCTAGATATTGCTATATTGACTTAAAATACTACATCTCCCATATTGCATTGCGACTTAATCCACTCCAAGCAATATTTATGCGACATAGAAACCTTATCTGAATGACAAGACGGGCATGGTAAGATGTTAGGCTAATCATGACTAAAATATCGAACCAAAGCTGTACTTGTTCTAAAGACAGGCTTAGTATGGTATTCTCAGTTATGTCTTCGTATAGCTATCCAAGATATTGCTGTAGAATTCCCATCTGAAGTTACAGGGCTATGATCTTTGATGTTTTGGCTCTTTGGTTTTCGCCGGTTGCGCAGCTGTGCAGTTTGGTTACAACTAAGCTGTCAAACCAGCTAGCATTGTAGCATGATCTCAAATATTTCGTATTTTTATGATCCGACCTTTTATTGGGTAGAGCTATGATCCGGATTTTTATCAGAGCAATACGAAACAAGAGCAAAAATTCACTCAAAGTTTTAGCCAATTACATTTTGTCCTTGGGATTTGGCTGAGTCTTAGGCCTGGCAACAATTTATAATATTTAGTATTAGGGATATGGGAAACGCAAGATTGATACATTTTAAGCTTTCATTGGGGCTGTTAAAATGTTTAACTTTTACAAATTGTTGGACTGTTTTTCTGTCAAGGCTCAGGAAAGCTTTCTTATTGAATGTAGATGGTAAGCTATAGGGGCTTGGTTTCTCATCTCTGTCACCTGATTCATTTGATTAATGAGGCCACTTAAAAGGAGTTAATGTAAGATAGACAAAAATATAATGCAAAGTTGACTTTCAAAACCTTTTATTTGAAAAACAAATTAACTTCCCGTCTTTGTGAATTTTAAGTTTCTGACGGTGGTCCCGTAGATCAGCAGGGGAGTCAAACATCGTAGCCAGAGGATGCTGCTGCAGCTTTGCCACCTGCAGCCCTTATGGCGGCGGGGGCTGATGTCCGACGCCCTGCGGTCTGCTGCGCTCCCTGGACTCAGGTGTTTACACCTGTGTCCTCCACCACGGCTCACTGGCCTGCCAGCTGCTCTGACTGAGCTGAGGTCCAGCTGCTCCGTCACATCACACATTCTGGTCCCCAGAAACCCTGCTCCTCGCTGGGTACAGACCTCAGCCTCAGCCTGTGAGTATCCATTATAGAGGTGTTTACAGACCTCAGCCTGTGAGTATCCATTATAGAGCTGTGACAGACCTCAGTCTGTGAGTATCCATTATAGAGCTGTGACAGACCTCAGTGTGTGAGTATCCATTATAGAGCTGGTGTATAGACCTCAGTCTGTGAGTATCCATTATAGAGCTGTTTACAGACCTCAGTGTGTGAGTATCCATTATAGAGCTGTTTACAGACCTCAGTCTGTTAGTATCCATTATAGAGCTGTGACAGACCCAGCCTCAGTCTGTGAGTATCCATTATAGAGGGGATTGGAAATGTATTATGCAGGTAATTTTAACTATATTATTAAATGGAGATTTCACTTGGATACTTTGCGTGTATTTATATGCGTTTAATCTTTCCCTCCATATATATTCGTTCTTAACTTTATATTTTTCATTCATTCAGTCATTGCAGTATTTTTTTTTTGACAGGGGTTATTGAGTCTCCACGTAAACCCACCACAGGAGACGGGCAGCTCCAGACCAACCCGCCCCAGCCCCAGAGAGGGCCTCCACAGCCTGACCCTGAACCCGACCCTCTGCAGGACCAGAGAGGGCCTCCACAGCCTGACCCTGAACCAGACCCTCTGCAGGACCAGTCCATGGGTCTGGTCCAGAGGTTCAAACGGACTCTGAAACAGTACGGGAAAGTCCTGGTGCCCGTTCACCTTGTTACCTCCACCCTGTGGGTAGGAACCTTCTACTACGCAGCCATGAAGTAGGTGGAACCCTAACCCCTAACCCCTAACCCCTTACCTTAACCCTAACCTTCTACTACGCAGCCATGAAGTAGGTGGAGCCCTAACCCTAACCCCTAACCCCTTACCCTTACTTTGTCCAGGTTGTTATCTAACTTTGTCCTGGTTGTTATCTTACTTTGTCCTGGTAGTTATATAACTTTGTCCTGGTAGTAGTCTAACTTTGTCCCTCCTGTGGTTCCATAGAGGGGTGAATATAGTGCCCTTCCTAGAAGTGGTTGGCTTCCCTCAGAGACTGATTGACCTGCTGCAGAATTCTCAGGGTGGCTACGCTCTCACAGCCTACGCTATGTACAAGGTAACACTGCTCACAGACAACGCTACGTACCAGGTAACCTAGGTAACACTGCTCACAGACAACGCTACGTACCAGGTAACCTAGGTAACGTTGCTCACAGACAACGCTACGTACCAGGTAACCTAGGTAACGTTGCTCACAGACAACGCTATGTACCAGGTAACCTAGGTAACGTTGCTCACAGACAACGCTATGTACCAGGTAACCTAGGTAACACTGCTCATAGACAACGCTATGTACAAGGTAACCAAGGTAACCTAGGTAACGTTGCTCACAGACAACGCTATGTACCTGGTAACCTAGGTTACACTCCTCACAGACAACGCTATGTTCAAGGTAATCTAGGGAACACTGCTCTAGGAGTTGATACAGTACAAGGTAACCTAGGTAACGCTGTTCTATGAGTTGATACAGTACAAGGTAACCTAGGTAACGCTGCTCTAGGAGCTGAAATAGTACAAGGTAACCTAGGTAACACTGCTCTTGGAGCTGCAACAGTACAAGGTAACCTAGGTAACGCTGCTCTAGCAGTTGATACAGTACAAGGTAACCTAGGTAACAAAAAAGATTGATACTGTAGGTTATGTATGTATGGGCTCTCCAGATTTTGGTATTGCAAAGGCCTGTTATATTCTTGAACAATTAGATCCATTGGTAAATTTTTGTCCATTTGCAAAAGATTTTGTGACAAGCTCTCATTAGAAACCAGAGAGATGCATACTAGATAGTTCAAATGTCATAATACCAGGTCATTAGAATGTCATAATACTAGATCATTAGAGTATAATAAATACCAAACCATTATAATGTCATAATAGATCATTAGAGTATAATAAATACCAGACCATTATAGTCATAATAGATCATTAGGGTATAATAAATACCAGACCATTATAATGTCCTAATGCTGTTTTCTTCTTTGGTACTTCCTGTGCCGTTGCGTCAGATCACCACCCCTGCCAGGTACACGGTCACGCTGGGCGGGACCTCACTGTGTGTGGGTTACCTGCGTCGCCACGGTTACATGTCGACCCCCCCGCCAGTGAAGGACTACCTGCAGGGCCGCATGGAGGAGACGAGGGAGAGGCTGACTGAGAGGATGGAGGAGACCAAGGAGCGCTTCACAGAGCGTCTGCAGGAGACCAAGGACAAGGTCACCTTCAGGAAGAAGCCTGAGTGAGGAGGGGCCGGTCGCCACGGGAACCTGAGATGACTAGGACTGGTAAACAACAACAGGAAGTTTAAACGCGACTGCCCCGGTTCTGTGTGGTTCACCTCTACAATTTATTACATCCAATAAGGATGAGATCCTTTAGCACCCAGTCCCAACAAAAAGCTGCAGTTAAAACTACAATGCTTTCTGCTTGGTGTGTGTATGCCTTCCATGCTACAGTAAGACCACCATTTAGATTCTGTTACAGTAAGACCACCATTTTGATTCTGCTACCGTAAGCCCACTATTTAGATTTTGCTACAGTAAGCCCACCATTTTGATTCTGCTACAGTAAGCCCAGCATTTTGATTCTGCTACAGTAAGCCCACCATTTTGATTCTGCTTGACCTCTGGGATCCACTGCTATCTAGTTAGCGCAGGATAGCTGGGTTTGGGTTAGAGTCAGCACAGGATAGTTGGGTGTGGGTTAGGGTCAGCGCAGGATAGCTGGGTTTGGGTTAGGGTCAGCACAGGATAGCTGGGTTTGGGTAAGGGTCAGCACAGGATGGCTGGGTTTGGGTCAGGGTCAGCACAGGATAGCTGGGTTTGGGTTAGGGTCAGCACAGGATAGCTGGGTTTGGGTTGGGGTCGGCACAGGATAGTTGGGTTTGGGTTAGGGTCAGCACAGGATGGCTGGGTTTGGGTTAGGGTCTGCACAGGATAGCTGGGTTAGGGTCAGCACATGTTGGTTGGGTTAGGGTTAGGGAAATGGCAAAGACAGTTATTGCTTTAGTTTCTGCCTCCCTGCCTTGTTTGGTCTACATATGTTTTGTGTATTTAATTGTACATTTTTTTATTTTAACTCTATTTGGTGAAAACCTTTAAGGTTTATAAGACCTCTAATGCTTAATTGTACAGAAAGGGACTAAAACAATAACAGTCCAAAGACAGGATTTGTATTGGACAGCAGTTATTCCCATTTGTATTGGACAGCAGTTATTTCCATTTGTATGTTCTTGTCAAAGCTTAGACTAAACACCCTAGTCAATATCAACAATCAGTTTTTTGATGTTTCTTTGAGTTTCCGTTGTTATCTAACACACCTTCCAAACAGCTTGAGAGTGCTGAGTTTATCCCCTGCATATGTATGTTCACTTCAGACAAGCTGAGGAGCGTTACGTGCTGGGATATGTCAACATTGCCTAAATAGTGCATAAGCTATGTTACACTGAGTCAATGAGGCAAAGCACAAACTGTTACAGTTAATACTAAACATGCAAATTCACTTATTTATTATTATAAGGTTGTTGAAATGTTAATAGAAGCACCTTTTCTCACTTCCTCAGTCTAAATGTATTAGATACTTTCCAAAAGACAATCATAACTTCATTTCCTTTCTAAAGATTGACGTTGAAGATAAATATACTGAGGTTAATGTAAGGTTAACAGTACATATATTGAAGCTAATGGAAGTCTAAGGCTAACCCTAGGTCTTTGGACTGGTATTAGTTACAAACTACTCCGCTAATAAGATAATAAGGTGGTAGTAGTAATGGCTGTTCATTATCATCTGTAGACCTATTCTACACGTGCACTGTAATTACAGATGTTCATGCTTATTATTATGATTTGACCTCCTAACCCTAGCTCTTACTCTCAGTTGACTAAAAGTCATTACAGTGATTTGAAGCGTGTGGACTCCTTGGTAACCTTGGTAACCTTGCCTTGTGGTGACGCCCCATCCTAACGTGATGCTCTTCATAATAAAAGGAGAGATGCCTGGTAGTTTGCTGCTGGTCTGTGTGTGTGTGTGTGTGTGTGTGTGAGTTACTGGGGAGGGGTTATGGTGGGAAGGAACAACACTGATTGGTAAATCTCGATGTGAGAGATTTTGTTTAGTTTTACTAAACAAAACTATTTTTATCTTGGGGATTTTGCATAAAAGCAAAGTTATAATTCACTATACCAAATCTCGTAGGTCTATACTTAGATGGAGTAAAAAGTTTGCAATTACTGTCAGCAGGTAAAATAGGGTAAGTACAGTATAACTGACCAGGAAATAATAATAGGCTTGCTTCATCCGTTGCATATGCCATAATTCAATGCGTAGCCTTCCAGTGCCGCTCCCTTACTGCAGCGCTGTCCATGGTGCTGAAGCAACTTGGGCGGAAGTGGGTGGTCAAGCCCGGCTAAAATGATTTGCTCCGGCTCTGTGCCCTCCCTGGCGCTGTGTGCTTGGGCAAGGGGACCACCGGAGTGGGTTTAGGCCAGGTAAGGGCGGGGCCAGGACGCCAGCTACACAATTGACATGCCAATTAAAAGTGAAGTCGGGGAAAGGGAATGATCCCAAACGCGCTAAGACGCGTTCGCTCTCTCTACTCTCCCTCACTCTCTACTCTCCCTCACTCTCTACTCTCTCTCTCTCTCTCTCTCTCTACTCTCCATCTCCCCCTCTCTCTTCTCTCTCTCTCTCTCTCTCTCTCTACTCTCCATCTCTCCCCCTCTCTCTCTCTTCTCTCTCTCTCTCTCTTAGTCTCACTTTATGCACAAAGATGCACTGGTTTGTTCAGTTCGCTGGACAGCTCCTCAAGTAATTTCCGGGCAAAACAGTACAAGCGATGACATCACAGCTTCTCTCTTTCTCTCTCTCTCTCTCTCTCTCTCTCTCTCTCTCTCTCTCTCTCGTGACAACATAAAGACGATATTTGCTTTCCTAACGGTGACCTGAGAATAAAACAAACAATAGTCTACTTCCCTATCTGTCACTTGATAGGCTATCTGACTGTCCCGGTTAAAAGTTTAATGAGCTCCCTTCTGTTTTTTTTTTGGTCCATGAGCGCACGCCCCGTCAGCCGTTATGTTCATTCATAATATGCAGAGCCTCGTTCGCATTTTATCCACATCTGGCCATTTCTAACTTCCACCTTAATAGATCAATTTCCATCTGTCCTCTCGCCCTAACCCTTCGACTGATACAGATATTTGGCTTGCGTCAACGTCAAGCCTTAAGTCTTTGGAGAGGGGGAACGAAGAGCGGGCAGTTTTGTTTTGGCACGGAGCCAGAGTCACTCGCTCAGCCGGGACTGCTTGATTCTGCTCGCTCGCGCTGAGGCTGAGTTAAGACCCCACTTACTGCTCGAGAGAAGGATCCTCGGCTCCTTCGATATGTGTCCCGGGGAAGATGCTCGTCTTTGGGACAGTCCTGCTCTCGCAACCCGCTATTGAAACCCGGAATTGTGGATGATGATGGTGGCGGTCTATGACTGAAGAAGAGGAAGAAGAAAAAACGTGACATCGTGTTTATAAGGTAAGTAATCTTGGAATGTATAGAGGATAAAATTATATGCAGCCTAAAACGTTATCTTTTATGCATAACCGATTGCCTTAAGTCTTTCCTGAGGTTCTGAACTGAGAGCAAATCTGTAAATCTTCACGGCACAACATCCCATAACGGCAACGACTTTAAGTGAAGAGTAACATCCAAGACGTGTGCGGCCTGTTCCCTGATCGATCCTGCTGCATGTACATGTGTGAACGAGATAAGCATGGACCCTGTCGTTCCGTTTAGGGCTGAAGTCGCCCACGGGATGACACATTTTTTGCCAGAGACTGTCTATGTAAAGCTATACTTTATGGCACGGTTTCCTGTACAGGGATTAAGTCTAGGTCTTGACTAAATCTCACTGTGCATGGAGATTCTCCATTGAAAATGTTTTTAGTCGAGGACTTGGTTTAATCCCTGTATGGGTCTGTAAGTGCTTCATGTGTTGGACTAACTGCTATAAAGTATGAACACCTTTGGTTACGCACGGCTCTAGTTGTGTCAGATTCCCACTCCCATTAGAGCCCCACTCCCACTAGAGCCCCACTCCGACTAGATACACCCTCCCACTAGAGACCCACTCCCACTAGAAACACCCTCCCACTAGAGACCCACTCCCACTAGAAACACCCTCCCACTAGAGCCCCACTCCCACTAGAGACCCACTCCCATTAGAGCCCCACTCCCATTAGAGCCCCACTCCCACTAGAGCCCCACTCCCATTAGAGCCCCACTCCCACTAGAGCCCCACTCCCATTAGAGCCCCACTCCCATTAGAGACCCACTCCCATTAGAGACCCTCTCCCACTAGAGCCCCACTCCCACTAGAGCCCCACTCCCACTAGAGACCCACTCCCACTAGAGACCCACTCCCACTAGAGACCCACTCCCATTAGAGCCCCACTCCCACTAGAGACCCTCTCCCACTAGAGACCCACTCCCACTAGAGCCCCACTCCCACTAGAA
>JAVQIZ010005088.1:12500-16956 GCA_036023535.2 Galaxias brevipinnis
GAATGTTGGATTCATGACAGCATGGAACACACCAATAACAAGGTACTTAAAAAATTTGGAAAAGCACAACCATTTAAAAGGCCCATAATGTAGACAATCATACATTTTGGTGTGCGTCCTACGTGTCTATGAAGCACATTAATAAGTATTTGAACAAAAACATAAATTATATTATATTTTTCATTAACTATTCTAGGGTGCCACTTTCTTCCCTTCCAACCCACGTGCTGTTTTCAGTGGTGAACCAGAGTTTACACCAATTGCTCATTCACATTCATTGGCTGAGTTATGTTATTTGTTGGGGATAGTAACATTCCGCTGTTGTCATGGCTGCGGCAGGAGCAGTTGACCTTACTTATACTAGAGTCTGTGATAGGCCAATTAGATTGATTTGGGTTTTCTACCTCACAAATGTCTGAAATTCAAAACAGCTTGTTAAACAGGGTAGATGTGTTGTCAGAGGTGAACTAGAGAAAATCCACAAGGCAGAGATTGAACTATTTCATGTTTTTGGTGCAATCCCTCTGAGTGATAAAACAATGATAGACAAAGGAATATTCCATATTTATCTAGAGGTATGTAGTCTCTCTAAAACTCTCTGTCTCCGGGTTTAACAGAGTTCACCTCTTGAGGGTGTAGTAGAAAACATTATACTGTCCCGGGCCGTGGCCTCGACCACTAGATGTCACTGTTGTGTTGATTTGTGGTTCTCAGAACACGTCACTAATGTACAGGTTTGTGTGTGTGTGTGTGTGTGTGTGTGTGTGTGTGTGTATCAGATGTTGTCTTGTGTTGTAAATATAACGAGTGTTCCATTAGCTAATCCTGATCATACTGTCTATGTTGTACTGAACAGATGTACTTAATGAGATTTGTGTCAAACTAAATACATCTTGTTTTTCTGTCTCTCCCCCGTGTGTGTGTATGTGTGTGTGTGTGTGTGTGTGTGTGGGTGTGTGGGTGTGGGTGGGTGTGTCTTACTAGACTAAAGAAGAAGTCCCAGTCAGTGGACATGCCCACTCACCCCCTCGACACCGCCCTGATCAGAGACATCGCCAGGACAACACTAGCTGCCGTGACAACGGAGGAGCAGGAGAACAACTCGACTAACAACCAGCGGGTCCGCAGCAACACGAGGCGAGGAGAGCTGAAGAGAGGCTACACCATAGGTACATAATCAATACACTAAGAGAGAGATTACACCATAGGTACATAATCAATACACTAAGAGAGATAGAGGCTACACCATAGGTACATAATCAATACACTAAGAGAGATAGAGGCTACACCATAGGTACATAATCAATACACTAAGAGAGATAGAGGCTACACCATAGGTACATAATCAATACATAATCAATACACTAAGAGATAGAATACACCATAGGTACATAATCAATACATAATCAATACACTAAGAGAAAGAGAGGCTACACCATAGATACATAATCAATACATAATCAATAGACTAAGAGAGAGAATACACCATGGTACATAATGAATAAGAGATAGGATACACCATAGGTACATAATCAATACACTAAGAGAGAGAGAGATAGGATACACCATAGGTACATAATCAATACACTAAGAGAGATAGAGGCTACACCATAGCTACATAATCAATACACTAAGAGAGATAGAGAGAGGATACACCATAGGTACATAATCAATACACTAAGAGTGAGAGAGGACACACCATAGGTACATAATCAATACACTAAGAGAGAGAGAGAGAGAGGACACACCATAGGTACATAATCAATACACTAAGAGAGAGAGAGAGAGGATACACCATAGGTACATAATCAATACACTAAGAGAGAGAGAGATAGAGGATACACCATAGCTACATAATAAGATGAGAGACGATGCACCGTGTGTGTGCGTGTGTGTGTGTGTGTTTGTGTGTGTGTTTGTGTGTATGTGTTTGTGTTTGTGATTGTGTTTGTGTGTGTGTGTGTGTGTGTGTGTGTGTGTGTGTTTATGCCAACTCTTTTTATCAATTTGACATCTCAGTTTCAGGCAGGAAGTTCAAAAAAGTGTTACTTGTGTGTCTCAGTGGTGTGTACAAGGTGTGTGTGTGTGTGTGTGTGTGTGTGTGTGTGTGTGTGAGTATGAATAATATTTATTTGGGGTGTGTGGGTGTATGTGTGTGTGGGTGTGTGTCCGTGATATTTGTGTATGTGTGTTGTGTGTGTGTGTGTGTGTGTGTGTGTCCGTGATGTCTGTGTATGTGTGTGTGTGTGTGTGTGTGTGTGTGAGAGAGAGAGAGAGAGCCAGGAGGCTGGAGAGAAGCGGATGCTACTGCTGTCTGACCTCATTTCCTGCCTTGTCATCCTGTGGTCTCTCTCTCTCTCTCTCTCTCTCTCTCTCTCTCTCTCTCTCTCTCTCTATCACCATGTCTCTCTCTCTCTCTCTCTCTCTCTCTGACTCACACACACATGGGGTGATGAGTGACATCAGTGTAAGCTAGCATGCCAACATGAGTGTTTGTTTACGGTCACATTATTTTGGGTGTGCTTGGTTTACTGTACGTTAGCCCATTGTATGACACATTATTTTGGGTGTGCTTGGTTTACTGTACGTTAGCCCTTTGTATGACACATTATTCTGGGTGTGCTTGGTTTACTGTATGTTAGTTCATTGTATGACACATCATTTTGGGTGTGCTTGTTTTACTATACATTAGCCCGTTGTGACACATTATTTAATATAAGTCAGGACACACACACACACACACACACACTCACACAGACACACACAGACGCACACAGTTACATAACCATGCTACATTTGAGAAACCTTGAACCTTCATCTGAGCCAGTTCCTCTGTTCGTTCCTGCTCAGCGTCCAATCACAGCAGAGCTTGTGGGGCAGGGACTTCTTCATTACCATAGTAAACATAGTATCTCCATAGTAACAATAACGCCTGCACACGTACGCAAGCAGTATGTTGTTTACTTCATGATAACCAACATGGACGGTGGAGGCCTCCGGATGGACACTGGTCTGGTTAGGTTTGTGGTTTTCTTTGGATGGTAATGATCATGTACTGTAATCATTCTCATCCCCGTGCGACTAAGTTAAATATAGCATCTGGATACTATAGAGCTCTTTTTCCACAACACAACACATCACACACACACACACACACACTGTTTCCTCCGTGGAGAGTTGGCATGCAATTCCCATCGTACTGTGGTGTACGTCAGCAAATACTGCATGTTGGAGAGGATAGAAGAGAGAGAGAGAGAGAGAGAGAGAGAGAGAGAGAGAGAGAGAGAGACAGAAGCAAGGGATGAGTGGTGAAGCCCCTCCCCCTGCCAACACGCACAGACTCACCTGCCAATCAGAAGGGAGAGGGGGAGGAGGGAGCCAGATAGAGGGGGAGAGAGAGGAGGAACACATACAGAGGTATGCAGACCATCAGCATACAGGAAGAAAGCAAAGCTGCAGGAGCTAGCAGACAGGCTAGCAGGCGAACAGACTGAATGGGACAGGCTAGCAGGCTAACAGACTGAATGGGACAGGCTAGCAGGCGAACAGACTGAATGGGACAGGCTAGCAGGCTAACAGACTGAGTGGGACAGGGTAGCAGGCTAACAGACTGAGTGGGACAGGTTAGCAGGCTAACAGACTTAAGACAGGCTAGTAGGTTAATAGGCTGAAATTGACATGCTAACAGTGTATAATTAGCTGTCATAGAAGAGCAATAACAGATTCTATCTATCTATGGAGAGCGTGAGGGGAAACACAGTGCAGCCTAGCATTTAGTCTACTATCCAACAGACTAGCTGACAGTTAACTGTGCAAACCCAACCATAGAAAAGACAGTAGCTAACAAACTGGGATGATTCTATACTGCGGAGAGACAAGGAGGTAGTTAGCTGTGTAGGCTAGCAGACAGAGGATAGGTGTCAGGTAGCACCCTCACTTAGAGAGCTACAGGGAGGGAGGGAAGGAGAGAGGGAGAGAGAACGCAGGGGCGGTGACAGGATGCAGAAGGGATGAAGAAAGAGCGATAAATAGAAGAGGCAGTGATAGAGAGAACAAGAGAGGAGGAGGAGAAAAGAGAGAGAGGGAGAACAATGTCCAATGCTACCATGACGCTGGTCTAAGCTGAGGACCAGGAGAGGAAGAGAACAGGATGAGGAGGAAGGAGAGGAGGTCCTCCAGCGGTCCGTCCCGTAATGTCTTCCCCACTCGTTTGCTTTCAGACACGGGACAGAAGGGGCGAGCTCAGAGCGGCAGCACCGACAGGAAAGATGTCCGACGAGTGTCCTTTCAGAGACCCCGGGGGACCACAGAGTACTGTGTGAGTACACACACACACACACACACACACACACACTGTGTGAGTACACACACACACACACACACACACACACACACACACACACACACACACACACTGTGTGAGTACACACACACACACACACACACACACACACAC
>JAVQIZ010005096.1:0-11926 GCA_036023535.2 Galaxias brevipinnis
TTCAGAAGTTGCCAGGGTTACTGCAGTATGCTTTCATTTTCAGCAGTTACCAGGGTTACTGCAGTATGCTTTCATTTTCAGAAGTTGCCAGGGTTACTGCAGTATGCTTTCATTTTCAGAAGTTGCCAGGGTTAACATTTGCAAAAGATGGCAATGGCAACCCTGCATTTGCTAAACGTGTTGACTGATTCTTGTAAAAAAAAAGGTATTTCCTTAATATCAACTTAGAAAATGTCTTTACATAAATCAAACTTGTGGCTCTGTCTGGGACATGTATGGCTCATTTCCACCAAGCAGTAGGTAAGAGGTCAGGTTGTATATACCTATATTGGAGCGGTAATGGCGCATTTCCACCAAACACTTTCGGTTTAGCCTTGAAACCAGTATCAAACCTTTCCAACCAGTACCTAACTCTAGATCTGCTTTGTGTTTCCACGGCAAAAAGGTACCATAAAATGTGGACGGGGTTCATAGGCACGTATCTATCAAATACCTTGAATTTGTCTTTGTTATGAGGTGCCAGTAGTCTCGGTCGCCATCGATAGAAAAATAGCGGGTTTGTTTGCATTTGTACATTTAATCTAAAGGTTATCTTGTGTGCAGTGTTTCTAGTTATTAGTTATTATGTAGGCCTACCTGTTTAATGCAACTCTGGCCTATTAGAAAAAAATATCGCAAGTAATGTGGGAGGTTTGGGTTTATAGATAGAACCCTTTGGAAAGATTTACGAATGTTTTTTTAGCACCCTGGACCATGCATGATGTTTGGCTGATATGTAAGTGTTGACACTATCACCACAATGTTATAAAGCGCTCTCTACCCAAACCTGACAAACCATAGGTGAATATAGTAGTCGTAATCCGATGAGGCAAATTACTCAATCTCACTTTCTCGTGCAAGCACAATATGTAAAATTAGTACATGTTGTCAACTTGAGTAAAATAAATGAACCTGTAATAATATTATTATTATTACACATATAATTTAAATTAGAGTAACATAATGTCTTTGGTTTAGATGAACTTAAAATTTTTGCATTGAACTAACATAATACAATTGAGTGGAACCTGGTGACAAAATAAATTTAATTCAATAAGTTATTTTTTTTAGTGTACAGATATGTGTCCTTGTTTGGACTGTGTGAACATATTAAATTAGGCCTAACCTGGTACAACAGTGTTACCTTTCTCACTTTAGGTTCAAATTTGTTAAATTTAGTATCATATCGCATCTGACAGTTAAAGTTTTCAATTTGATTTTGACCATTACATGAAGTTTCGCCTGACTCCAATAATAGCTGCATGACGTTGCTGCAAACACTCCCTCAACTCAACATAACAAACAGAGAATTAACGTTTAAGTTTGAACTCATGTAAAGAAGTTTTTCTTGTTTTGAAATATACGTTCTTTGTTGAATTAAACGTTTTAGTCAGAAATTTAATATCATGCGAGTAAGCCAAGGGCAAGGTAATAATCGCCCGACATTTTACACCAGACAGGAATAGACTGAAGAATAAGTGTGATGACAATGCATGGTGTAGGTTTCCTGACTGCATCAAAGATGTAGCAAAGTATTAAATTGCTATTAAAAAAGGCCGGGAAACGAGTGCCTACGTCATTGTGACTGTAGTGGCGTGCTTCTCATACAGACTTTACACTGATAGAGGATGCTTCTCATACAGACTTTACACTGATAGAGGATGCTTCTCATACAGACTTTGCACTGATAGAGGATGCTTCTCATACAGACTTTGCACTGATAGAGGGTGCTTCTCATACAGAATTTGCACTGATAGAGGGTGCTTCTCATACAGACTTTACACTGATAGTGGGAGCTTCTCATACAGACTTTACACTGATAGTGGGTGCTTCTCATACAGACTTTACACTGATAGAGGGTGCTTCTCATACAGACTTTGCACTGATAGAGGGTGCTTCTCATACAGACTTTACACTGATAGAGGGTGCTTCTCATACAGACTTGCACTCCGAACCAGAGTGGGTGTGCGAAGGGGAGGACTGTGCGGTTTGAGAAAGGCCCTAGGCTACATAATTATGTGACGGCAGATGTCATAGACATGGGTTTTCCGTGGGGAAACTACAATGTCCGAAGATGGACTACTAAAAGAGCATCTTGGATACTTTGTTGTTTCTTACCGTGTTGTTTGATAGGGCTATATGAACATGGACAAGCCGGTGAAAATATTACTTCATTTCCAAGGCTGGAATTGAAATTAAAGGGTAAATAGGCTACACAAAAGGGAAACAAGATAGATGTCACATTGAGAATGGTTGCTCACGTCCTCCTCCTCTTTCAGCTCATATTTAATGGAAAGTGGATAATAAGCAACTGTATGATCCGCGTCCCTCATCGGTCATGTTGATCGTTTTTCTGAATGGCCAAATGGTGCCTCACTTTAAATGTTGCTGCCACAAAGAATTGTGTGGCGGCAATATCTGCTTTCCTTACATAAAGGACGGTCCAGTGTATCCTATGCTGAAGTAGACAAGATTGGAAGCATACAACCTTTCCTTAGCATTTAGATAATTCAAATAGCTATCATGGCTATCCGGGCTGCCACATACAGTAGATACGTCTTGGTCATTTCACTCAGTTAGGAAGGTTCCTAACCAAAAAAAAAGACAGCCCAGATGTTTTAAAATAAATTTTTTTATAATTTCCTCTCTTGTCTGCAGTCTGAATCCAAGCTCAACAATGGATCTGACAAGGATGTGTCTGCATCTGGGAAGCTCACTAAGAAGGAGTCACTTAAGGTAAACCAAAAATGACCTCAGTTGTTCTGTATTAAACATGTCCCAAAAGCAGTCATGGGGAGAATTGAACACCCCCAACATTTTGTTACATGTAGTTTAGTTAAAACCAGAAATGTTCTTTGTATTTTATTGGGCCTAATCTTCTTTCTATACACGTTTCAATATGTGAAAGTGCAAAACAAATTATTATTTATATTTTTGGCACCAACTGCAATAGATTAAATAACAATTGTCTTTGAATGTTGGTAGTAAATTAAAACGCAAATAAGCAGTTTTACTGAATACAAGGTGTCAGGTGAGGAGAAAAAAAGTTAATGACATGGTGTGGATTTCTTGCCCTGGTATGAAGGTAGCTTGTTTGAAGTTATAGTGCTATCTCTCAAAGTTGCATGTTGCATACTGATTGGGGATGTTAAGGGCTTCAATTGCTTTGCCTACTGTAAGATCTATGAATAATTAGAATCAGAATTGTAGTGGATATGGTTCTCAGAGCATGCAAATTGAAATAGTTAATGAAGAGAAATAATGTATATTTGTAGTTTACCTGTCAGTTTACCACACTTCAGTAGTGTAATATGCCCAGTGAATTACTACTAATTTTCACAGACTGTGCTTCAAGGACAGTAATGTTTTATCAAATGTGACAAAATGGGTGTCCATAGTTGATTGAAAATTAATAGAAAAACATTATCTGACAAAACTTTACCATAAAGGGAAATTTCTTAGGTTTTTAATACTTTGATTTGACAGAGTATAGAGTAAACTATAAAACAAGGACTTTTTATTGAAGAAACTATAGTACAAAGTGAGTCCCAGAGACTTTATGATAAATGTCTGGATTTTCAGGTAGCAGGATGTGCAAAGGAACGACAGAATTGTACTTTGCAGTCTTGATTTAGGTGAGGTATCTGATGTTTTGTTACCTAACATATCTGTGATCTGTTTTCCAGGTCCAAAAGAAGAATTACAGGGAGGAGAAAAAAAGGGCAACTAAAGAGCTTCTGAGCACCATTACAGACCCCTCAGTCATCGTTATGGCTGATTGGCTCAAGGTACCATCCCTAAAAACACACCTAGAAAGAACATTACAGCAGACTAACATCAAACCAAAACATCTAGCACTCGTCTTTGTTTGTTTATTTGGCTTTCAGATCAGGGGTACCCTAAAGAGCTGGACGAAGCTGTGGTGTGTGTTGAAGCCAGGGGTACTCCTTATCTACAAAACTCACAAGAACGGGCAGTGGGTGGGCACAGTGCTACTCAATGCTTGCGAACTCATCGAGAGGCCCTCCAAGAAGGATGGCTTCTGCTTTAAACTATTCCACCCGCTGGAGCAATCCATTTGGGCTGTGAAGGTAGGGAACTGTTTTCACAAGCAATGTGAAAATGTATGGTAATAATCCTTATTGTGTATAGCACTTTTCTTTGCCATTTGTTCTTGACAATACAAGGACTTTTCCTATTACCTTTACTATTACCAAAAACACAATAGTTTGCATAATAATGTAACACATAATTTAATAGCAAAGATGGGTGTTTTTAGGGTCATTTTTAGGGTCCCTCTTACATTTTGTAATGTTATAACCTTATTCTAAAATGGACAATATTTTCTCATCAATCTACACACAATACCCCAGAATGACAAAGCAAAAACAGGTTTGTAGAAATGTTTACAAATGTATATATATAAATATATACATAAGAATTCAGACCCTTTGCAATGACACTCAAAGTTGAGCTCAGGTGCATCCTTTTTCCATTCATCCTTAAAATGTTTCTACAACTTGATTGGAGTGCCCCTGTGGTAAATAAAATTGATTGGGTGTGATTTGGAATGGCACACACCTGTCTGTCTGAAAAAGGTCCCACATTTGACAGTGCTTGTCAGAGCAGAAACCAAGCCATGAAGTTGAAGGAATTGTCCGCAGACCTTTGGGACAGAATTGTATCCAGGCACAGATCTGGGGAAGGGTACAAATACATCCCTGCAGCATTGAAGGTCCCGAATAACACAGTGGCTTCCTTCATTCGTACATTCCACCAGGACCTGGTCGTCTGGCAAAAATGAGCAATCGGTGGCGAAGGGCCTTGATCAGGCAGGTGACCAAGAACCTGATGGCCACTGACAGAGCTGCAGAGTTCCTATCTAGAGATGGTTGTCCTTCTGAAAGGTTCTCCCATCTCTGCAACACTCCACCAATCAGGTCTTTATGGTAGAGTGGAAAGAAACGGAAACAGAACAATTGAGTCCATCCTCATCTCCTCTGTCACTGGCTCACTGCTGCTTCTGCCAAGGATAAGTGTAGACTTCAGGGTGTCATTCACTTAGCCGAGAAGGTGATTGGCTTCCATCTGCCATCTTCCCAGTATCCTGAGGTGAACAGGAAAAATTGTGGCCGACCCCTGCAGTCTTTAGGACCAAAACCTCATGGCACAAGAGCATTCTCCTCCTGTCTGCAGTTGGTTTCATCAACAAGGCCTGGGTCCCCCACTGACACTTTCTGACACTGTTTCTTATCCCGGGCCATGGAGAAAACACGTCGCTAACATAGGACTCTGCAGTACACGTCTTTTCAAGTTTTTATTCCCACTCCTATTTTACTTTATTTAAATTTCATTTTGTATATTATTATTTTTGCTGTACATTGCACTTACTGTACAATTATTTTTATAAAATTTTTGTGCACATTTGGCTATGGTTGGAAGTAGTTGATTACAATTATTTTGAACAAAGACTGTGCGGCCCAATTTTCTTTTCAGTTAAATATTCAAAAATTCCTAAACAAACATCCCTTATATTAGCAAAAAATTTTTTAAGAAGTTATAATTTGTAGATACCACATATCATTTATTTAAGTCTGACTTGTTGTATGAGTGTTTTTTCTTCCTTAGCCCTTTATGCTTGTGTTGTCAGGGTCCCAAAGGGGAGGCGGTAGGCTCCATCACCCAACCATTACCCAGCAGTCACCTCATCTTTCGTGCTGCTTCTGAGTCTGACGGTAAGAGATTGACCAGTGGCCCACTTCCGCAAGGGGACCTACTGTTCTTACACCCATTGAATTTATTTTATTTTGAAGTATTAACAATTAATGTAATAGTTAGCAAAATGTACTTCAAATGATGGAAACCTAATCAAACAAGTCAACATCAAAATAATTTAAATAAATCAGAAATTTTTAATTTGGTTTAAATTGACACAGTTTGATATAAATCCCGTCTACATTTGGCCCCTAGCGGCTTCCTGTCGAGGTTTTCTTTAGGCGAGGCCCTCTAGCAGTACTGGTTTGAGATGCTGCCCCTCATTTAATTTAAGGCTGCAGGGACAGGAGTTTAAATATATACTGTATATTTTTTATTATTATCAGCATGGAAATATTAGGGAATTACGCATGGGCATTTGAGGCCACATCAGTATTCGAATATTCTATCAAAAATATTTTGATCTGAATTTTTGTGAGTACTAGAGATAATCTGGTATTAAAAAAATGGCAATATCATCTGCCTTATTCTGCCAATTTAGATAAATATTTAGATATATTTAGATATTTAAATATTTCTCTTTCCTAGGTCGGTGTTGGATGGATGCCTTGGAGCTGGCTCTGAAGTGCTCAAGCCTGCTTAAACGCACCATGATACGTGAGGGCAAGGAGGACATTAGCATGGCATCCACAAGTGGAGAGCACTCCATCAACTTCTACAGTCTGCTCCGGGCCCACAACATGCAGGGCTTTCAGTGAGTTTTTCTTCTCTTCTAAAATTCCACCTCATGTTTACATTGCCACGTCTACAAATTAGATTTTTCTACTTTTAAGATGAACAGGGTTCCAAGTGGGAACTTTAAAAATTATTCTTTAGGATAATGTAAGGAATATTTGGCCAGTAACTTAGCTGTGTGTGATGTAGCCAGAAGGCAGTTACGAATTTAGCCAAATCCAGTTTTATATCATGCACCTTTGTCAACTTATGTTAGAAACACCATTCCAAGTTTATCACTCAGCTTGGCCAGCTTAGTCAACATTCAAAATATAATATTCATACATCCCATAATCTTGGAGTTACTGAGGTTTTAGTGCATAGACTTGACACAGGTTGTATCCCAGTGACTGTTAATAGTAGAGATATGGTTTGGGTATCTACATACTTAGGAGAGCATACTGATTAAATTTAAATTTATAATTTTTTAGATTTGAGATGCATTATGGCCATTGTAGCCTTACGTATAGCCAAATTGTAACTCAATGACCGTTAATGGTAGACAAATGTTTAAGGTATCAAAATGTGCAGTAGCACATACTGAATTAACATGCAGTCTCACATTTTGACACAATATATATTTTGAGCTAGACAATGCATTCTGGTCTATGGGGCCTGATTGGCTTCCAGTTTAATCACTGAATAACTTGTTTGTGCAAAAACCACGCCTAGCACCAACAAGCATTCTACTGTAAAACCCACATTTCCTCATTCTAATGTTTCTGGATAACATTGAGTTCTACACGTAGGTGCATGTGTTAACAATAGTACAACTGTCAAGAAATTTGCATTTGTTCTAATTCTTTCAGTTGCAAAAAATACCCACTAACAGTTTTTTTTTTGTTTTTTTTTAATAAATGCTATTCATCTGTTTTTCTTCAAAGTTTTTAAGAATAAAGAGGTGGACTGTATTTTTCAGTATATAGAAAGAATAGTACCTTGCACTGTTGTCTAAATACTTCATACAGTTTAATGACTGTATAAATAGATAGTCTTAGCCAGATCCTCAAAGATTAAGGCCCCTGCCAGGCAAGCCATTAAATCTTAATGATCAGTCAATGAATGTTCACTTTTTTGAAGTAGATTACTTATAACTATTCAATTAATCAAAACAACCATACTCTAGCAATCTCAATAAATAACTTTAAATTCTCTTACCTTACAATAATAACTGTTTTATAGTACAGTTAATCACAGATTACTTCTGGATAGAGTAGCCTTGCTGGGATTTGATGATACAGCCTTTACATGGTTTCAGGACTACCTCTCTGATAGAACACAGTACATAGATGCTAAAGTTTTGAAATCAAAGGTTGTAACCATAGAAAATGGTGTGCCACAAGGTTCGGTATTAGGTCCTACATTATTTACACATTTTACTAATGATATATGTGCCTCTGTAAAAGACTGTAAAGTGCATTTCTATGCAGATGATACCATTCTTTATTTCTGTGCTCCATCCATGGAACAGTCAATGTCAAACCTGACAAGGGCATTTAATTGTGTACAGGTGGTAAAAAGGTTATTTGCGATACGCTTGATACTTCATGCATTCGCACAGTTGGCATTCTTTCAGCCTAGATTGTATATTTAAATTCTTCATATTTGTCTAACGTTATAGTTTGTACATAAATTATATGGCTCTGAAAGACTTGTCCATGTTAGCGATTGGTCAAAAGGTTAAACTCCTTTTTATGTGAATACGTTCATACCTAGATTGGGTGAACCTGGGTTGGTTTACCGAGTTGATAATCACCTTCGTGGTATCAATTATGCATGATTGCAGTTATTAGGGTTAGTGAAGCCAGATAACGAAAATATATCTGGGGCATGTTGAACGTGCTTCGTGGTATAGGCCTCTGGTGTCTGGCAATAGGCTGAATGGCAGAGATGGGGACTTGAATCCCTACCCCTTGGCCCAAGCCATCCGTTTTGCTTTTCGACTTGTCCCTCGAAACACAGTCACAAGGGGTAGGGGTTCGAATTTGGACAACCCTTCATGATCCTCATACGTCATCAGTAGTCTTGGAAGGCATTGATTTGACATAATAGATGTGACAAATAACAAAAAATCTAAGTTTGTTTCCGGACATTTCAAATCTCAAAATACCGTCTTCTTGCGTGGGCATCCTTTTTCAATTGTCAGCAGCCAATCGGGCAAAAAATATGAAAAAGAAGACAGCTAGCTTGACGCCTGGGAGCGCTGGTGGATCAATCTGAGGTTTGTATGATGCAAACAAGTTGTGTTAGCTTTATACGTAATATGCTAACTAGCTAGTATAGTGACTTGGTAACTAACATTAAGGTTGGGTCAACCCGTTTGCGATACACACGTAACGCCAAATTAACTATAGTTTACTTTATTGATTTGTGGTATGATCTGTATGCAAGTCTGACAGGATAGAATACCATACACATGCATTGTCTGTGACTATTTATATGTTTTTTTTTTACAGGGCGAGACAGAACCCTTCCACATCCTTCTAGTTCTGGGTGATGGTACCTTTCCCTGTTTGGACTCACCAATCTGTCTAATCACACTTTACAAAGAGCCCCGTAATGGACATATTCAGGGTGCTTCAATTATTATCCTTAACATAAGAATCAGTTATTCCTGCTCACAAACAATCTGACAGAAAGAAAATATTACACTTTATTAGTCCACATTGGCATCAGTCAACTTAATTTTCACTGTTACATTTTTACGCCTCCTAACAACGTTGTCATGTCGATTCAGGTGTAAAGGTATTGTGCGGTTTATGTGAATATACCAAATGTCATAAAAACAAAGTATAAAAATAAAACGTGTGCTTCTGAATTTACTGTCATCTGAACGGTGCAATCACAACGTAAACAAATTAACCCTCACACAAACAGGAACTTGTGTGATGCAAGGGTAAAAAATTGCACATAGCACAACCAAACTAACATGAAATTAAGTGTTTGGCATTTGATCAATTTGTAGCTCATACCGGCCTAAGAACCGCTCTGTTTACGCCTCGCTCTCCTCATGCTGCTTCTGCTCTTTAGCACTTTCATGTGTTAGAAAATCCACCATAAAATTGGTTTTCCTCCTCTTATTCTTTTTCGGCGTAGGGGTTGGGGGGCTTGGGGTAAAAATGAGAGAGGCTACCATGAAGAAGGTGTGCCCAAAGTGGAGGGTTCGAGCTCTGGTGTCAGCACTCACTGTGAGCTATACAATATCCTGAAAGAAAACAAAACATGAGAATTAATTACATGCCAGAACTGGATGACATGGCCATGCGTTACGTTTAACTATGTTAACTTCATTTCTGCAAAACAAGGACGTGTCCATTCTCATCAAAAGATCAATAATCAACAAAATGCCAGGACATTTGTTCAGCTTGATCAGATTTAAAACAAACGAACCAACACTATTGCTTGCGATAACTAAACTATAAGGGCGACAAGCCCAGATTATCAAAATAACAGGTATGTTAATTTTGTTGCATGGAAGACAGGTGAATCATACTGAAAATAGCATATCTTCAGGTGGGTTTTTTCCAGCTTTACCTCCCTTCTATGCCATTAATGGCATTACCACAATGACATTTGCTAGTTATCTGATGGAGATAGAAAAGCATGAACGCTCACGATTCGTTCAAAACATATATTTCACTCTATCAATCGATCAAACAGAACACTGCTTCATAACCAGGCCACTTCACAAAGCAGTACTGTACTGACTGTGTACTGGTCCTACCCCGCCAGCCTGCACTGATGTTAGAGGAGCGTGTAATGGATAATTTCAATCTATGACAGAAAATAACCAATTAATGAGAGGGAGAAACCATGAAGAGATCATGTACAATTTTATAGATGACTACAGAGTCTGAGTCAGAGTCTATAGACAGAGAAAATACTACCGTCAGATCAGTCTAAAGACATAGCAAGTTCTGATTAGTTGACAAGGTTCTAACGAGTATATAGGTCTACAAGATAAACAATCATTCCATTGGACAAGATGGATCACATGTTCATAATCAGCATATCTAACGACACGTACGCAGAGACTACGGCATGCCTTAATGTTATGACTTAAAACACAAAACTTCTAGTCTCAGTGTCTCCAAAAGGCACATATTATCTCTTTAGTGACCCGGCCTTCGCTCTGACCATCCCCTCACCCCTGAACCACATCCCAGGCCGGAACATCCACTAGGATGTCAAATTTGGCCACAACATTAGTCAGAAAGGTAGTCTACCTCCATACAATTCCAGTTGTTCCAATTTAACATTAACTGCAGGACACCAGTGTTCTGTGAAATAGCACCTAAGTATGTATTAAATGCCACTTTTAAACGTGAGGCATTCTTACACAATACAATCTTATACCGAAGTCAACCACAAAAACAATTGGGGTTGTGACATCACTGCACCATGCACTGTCTACATGCTGTGAATGTTGAGGGCTGAAACAGAAGTATATGCAGTATGACAAGGAATTATGTAATGTTTTTTACTCGGATTTTTGGGAAATTTGTTCAAACCCATCTAACCCGGTAACCACCCTCTCCAACTTTCCCTCTACCTCAGTGTTGTTGTGGCCAAATTTGGACATCCTAGCGGATGTTCCGGCCTGGGATGTGGTTCAGGGGTGAGGGGACAGTCAGAGCGAAGGCCGGGTCACCAAAGAGATAATATGTGCCTTTTGGAGACACTGAGACTAGAAGTTTTGTGTTATAAGTCATAACATTAAGGCATGTCGTAGTCTCTGCGTACACGTGGTTAGATATGCTGATTATGAACATGTGATCCATCTTGTCCAATGGAATGATTGTTTATCTTATAGACCTATATACTCGTTAGAACCTTGTCAACTAATCAGAACTTACTATGTTGTTAGACTGATCTGACTGTAGTGTTTTCTCTGTGTACAGACTCTGACTCTGAGTCTGTAGTCATCAATGAAATTGTACATGATCTCTTCAGGGTTTCTCCCTCTCATTAATTTCTTATTTTCTGTCATAGATTGAAATTATCCATAACAATGCACAACTTTAGACATTCCAGATGGGTGGGTAAGCTGTGTTTGTCTTAAGGGAAACACGTGCTCTGACTAACAGGAGCTAGTCTCCAGTGCTGTCCTAAACAGAGAGGTACCAGGTGAGAGCAATGAGAATGACTAGCCGCAATCTGTTAGATGGACATATCATTTTAAACGTACATCTGCTATTATCTAGCCTGCTGATGATATAGCTATAGTCTTATTGTATCTATAATGGTCTTAATGTTAATTTATTAAAATAATTAAATCGACCAGTAGGATAGTATAACTTGCAAATTTAACCGGTCAGCTTTGCCAAGCCTACTCCCTCTGTAATTGCAGCAGTATTACCAATTTGGATAGAACTCCTTCATATTCGGCATAGAGTTT
>JAVQIZ010005102.1:0-26106 GCA_036023535.2 Galaxias brevipinnis
ACAGGCAGCACAGAAATATTATTCCATCAAAGCCCGATCATTTCAGGTTTGTAGGGTTAGTTTACTTAAGATAAGATTACGCCATTTACCGACCAAACACAGGTGCAAACAATAACACTGATTAGGAGCGCTGGGTAAAACTCCCTGGCTTGCCCTGCTGGGTGGATCCCAGCCTTGTATCCATGAGCCCTCTTGTGGCCCCTGATGCGCACACTAACCACCGACAGTGGTGGAGGTCCGTGATGAGGGATCCATCAAGAATCCTATTTGATGGCTCTCATGAGCGTTCCTCTGGACCATACCCCACCCAGTCAACAAGGTACTGGATTCCACCTCTAATCTTCATGAAGTCCAACAACCTCCAGCCACTGGTTTGAGATGGTTGCTGTAGCTAGTAGAGGAGCAGGCACCCTGGCTTGAGAACAGAGCTGGTAGAGGGGCAGGCACACTGGTTTGAGAACAGAGTTGGTGGAGGAGCAGGCACACTGGTTTGAGAACACAGCTGGTAGAGGGGCAGGCACCCTGGTTTGAGAACACAGCTGGTAGAGGGGCAGGCACCCTGGTTTGAGAACAGAGCTGGTAGAGGGGCAGGCACCCTGGTTTGAGAATGGTTGCTAGAGCTGGTGGAGGAGCAGGCACACTGGTTTGACAGCAGGTTTGAGGTCCATCTTAATTGTTCTTGGAAGCTGTAACAAATAATCCACCAGTTAACCCGCCTCACCTCCTTGAATGGACCAATATATTTGTGTGCCAGTTTCCCAGACCCCCCACACCGATGAAGGAGGCTAGACCATTTGTCCAACCGTTAGCTTGAGTCTCGTATTGTCCCCTGGTCTTTAAAAGATTTCCCCTGGTCATGCTCCATGTCTGGTGGTGTCATTAGACCAAGCTCTGCGCCGATGGGACTGCTAGTTCCTCTTCCTGCTCGGGAAACAGAGGAGGTGAATAACCGACTTGTCATTCAAACGGAGACACGCCCAAAGAAGTGTTCCAGATGGTTGTGAGTGTGCTCCAGCCACTTCAGCAGCCGACACCAAGAACTGGGTTTGTCTGAAACCAGACAGCACAAGGTGATCTCCAGATCCTGATTCACCTACTCCATCTACTCCGTCATCTGGGGATGGTACCCGGTAGACAGACTGACAGAGATACCCAGCAGACGGCAGAGGGCTCGGCAGAACCTGGAGGTAATCTGTGGCCGCGCGAACACCCAGCGCGTCCGTGGGTTAACTGTGGATACGGGAGATGTGTTGTAGAATGAGTTGAGCTGTCTCGGTGCTGAAGGAAGCTTGGGCAAGGGAGTGAAATAAGCCGGGAACCTGTTAGAGAACCTGTCAACCACTACCATCATTGTTGTATTGCCAAGAGAGGAAGGGAGGCCGGTGAAGAAATCCATCCAAAGAATGTGATGGAACAGGAAAAGGATGCTGCAACCCAGCAGGCCGGGTGTGAGATGATGTGTTCTGTGCACAGATGGTGCAGGCTGCCACAAAGTCATTTACCTCAACCTTTTAATGGTAGGCCACCAGTAACACTGTTTGTTGCAGGGACTCCAGAGTCCTTGCAGTTCCAGGATGACCGCTGAGAGGTGAACTGTGTCCCCAGGTAAGTACGAGGGGTGTGCAGAGATGTCATTATTCAGATTTGGATCTTTGTTCGGATCGGAATCCTATTATCCATATCCAGTAAACTACTGGACGTGGATGAAAGTAGTGTTTTTTAATGTTTTGTATACCTAATTTTCAATAATTTCAGCACCAGGCGCTGTCCAAATAAGGCACGAATATGTTCCGAATTTCCACATACAGACCATCCCCCATAAAAACTATATGTGTATTGTTTTTATGAGCAAGACAAAGCCGATAAAGTGCTTTCTACTTAGTTCTAGTCGGATGGATTATGCCTGAGGGACACCGATTAATGACCATAGATATAAAGTTTGTTGTATTTTGGACTAACAAAAAGCTAGAGCCTGCTCTCAGCCAATGGAAAGGTCACATGCTTCTGAGCGGGCCAAGAACAATCCTGTGTAGGATTGACCTGTTTGCTCTGCTCTCTCCCAAGCTACCATGTGAGGTGGGGTTCTGGGTCACTAATTACTTGGGATGAGAAACTTGTATGGAGTTGCCCTGAACTGCCATGTTGCATTAGCATCAGCCTGCGTGCAGCAGGTAGGCAACTAATGCTTCATTCCAGTTCAACCTTTTTATTACTACATTGCAGCCTTCAAGGTCCTGATTCAAAATAGTTGTGATGTACTGTTTTTTGTTTTGCATTTTTTTTATAAGGATCACAGAAATACATATTATTTTTATACATTCATATTTGTATACATTTAGGTGTGCTGAAGTTAAAAAAAGGTGCTGAATCTAAAGTTTTGTTTAGTTTGATGCTGTGAAAACAAAAAAAGTACATTTAATAGACAATCACTTTGCATTGTGTTTAAGTTCAGTTTGACACAGTGAAGCGTTGTTATCCCCCAAATGATCCTGTCTAGCTGTAAAGCATGAAAGAACCCAGTACCCATAGCCTAAACAAACAACCCTTAAGTGAGGTGGGGATGAGCTTTAGTGTCCAGTCTACCATTTCATCCACAAAGCCCCCCCTCCCCTTTCAGAGGCACCACCAGTCTACGTTTGTATAGTAGAGTTGGAGTCTGTCCCCTAAAACTGTCCCTACGGCCCCATTGTCCTCTCCTCGCTAAGGCTGAAGCCCTGCGATTGTGGCCAGATTAACTTTTTATGAGGCTCGCCAGGGTAATTCTCTGTGCTCAGCCAAACTAGCATAATGGCAAAAAAAAAAAAGCAAAAAAAAATAGCATTTGATTTGCTAATAATGGCTGAGTGTCATGTCCAATTCAGTCTGCGTGTTCAGCGGCAGCAATTACAGAATCCTACATGTGCAGACAACTCCTCCAGCGGGTGATAATAAGCCACTTTCTTTGTTACAGACCCTGAACAAACTCGGGTGAAACACGTGAAGCAGGGATAATGTGTCGAGCCGAGCGTGAACTCGTACAAAAACCACCCGATCGTCGTTGTCCAAGCCCCTCAACTCTTAACAAAAGCAGGTCCTACTGAGTTAAGGTGATTCCTCTTTAACAGTGTTTGGATCTCCAGCCACCATAGAACAGAACCAGTCAATACAGCTGCTCGTTTGGGAAAGTCACTTCCTGATGAAAATAATAGGGTTCTCGCAGGTTGACTGGATGCCAGTGGTGTATGGACCGAGGAGGCTTTGTGAGGGCTGATAGGTTTCTTTGTTGCGTTTTTTTTTGTATTGCTTTATTTGGTGTTCTATCCATAAGCATGACGGTCAGGGGTCAGTGTAGAGAAAAGCCTGTCCAGACACGGCCCACAGACTAATGTGACCGCTGGACCCTTTCCTGTGAACGATCATGGGGATCCAGCCTGCCATGTTTGTTGATGTGCTGCTCACGGGGCCGTTTGTTTTCACTTGTTCTGTGAATGGCTACTTCCTCACACCGGGTGATCAAAGACGTGGTTGGTCTCTAGATGAAGTCCTCTCTCATTCAGCCCCCCCCCCCCCCGCCTCGTGGCACAGTGTGGGACAGCCAAGCTTTCACCCATCTCTAACCCCACTTACATTTCTCACACGTAAGTCTTTGAGGCGCGGGCCGTGACTGACACAAGAAGTATAATTGTGATTTGGCTCACACATTTGTTTTTGTAATTTACAACTTGATGAAATCGTCATGTTTGAATATATTCCTAATGCAATTCATTCTGCATCAAAACGACTTCATTTATTTTTTGTAAATGTATAATATATTAAATCAATAATGACTTATTACTCTCTCAAACAACTGTAAAATGTATGAAGAGCAATGAATTCCCAAGCCCACGGTACATATCAAGGGTTTACAGACACCCAAAGAATTTTCATAGAGAACATCACAGAAAATAGGCCATGGCGTTCTTGTAATGCAGACGTCAGTGAGGCGGATAAATCAAATTTACCAGAAGGTCTATGCCTCAGGCACACGGCATACTAGATCAGGTTTCAGAGAGAAAAGTACTTTCACCCTAAACTGCATAGTACAGTGGTGTAGTGCGGTACTAAGGACTTCTGCATATGGTTATGTGAGCTGGAAATGTATTAGTACATGTGCTGTTCACTGCCACGGTACCTACTGAAATTGGTTTTGCATCTATAGGCTACTTTACAGTTCTGTATTCTCTACTACAAGGTTTGTAAGTTCTGTGAAATCATCAATCATACACAGATTTGTGAGAATGTTGCATACTTCTAGTTTATAATAGCGCGCTTTCTAAAAAAAATTTTCCACTTCAACAGTCAAAGCCAATTCTATGAGGTTGAATAGGTGTATGGCTAGAAGCTATAAAAGTCCAGACAAGAAAGCTGCTCTCGGACGGATATGCAAGCATCAGGGACACTCCAATGTGGACAATAAATTAATTTGCTGATAGTAAAAAAGGAGTCATAATTTAATTATTCGCTTGAGTGGTAACAGTTTTTCATATTTACTTATGAATGGAGTTGCAGTCGATTTAGTTTTTCTTTTGCAGCCCTAGTTTTTTTTTGCAGCCCTTCATAGCTTTTCCTCTCCTTGTCTTGTGGTCATGTGACAAACGTGTACTATTTAGACAAACGTGTACTATTTAGCCAAACGTGTACTATTTAGCCAAACGTGTACTATTTAGCCAAACGTGTACTATTTAGCCAAATGTGTACTATTTAGCACGTCTAATCACTTACCTCGAAATCAATATTACACATTAAAATATTATAATATTACTCAAGCTGGATGGACTGCCCGTTTCCAAGTAACGGAGCGACGGATCCACCTGACCCTGTTTTCCTAACCTCTCAAATTGACCAGCAAAGATGCCCATTCACATCACTGAGAGCCCAATAATCAGGCTACAGTTTTTCATTCTTTCTCAAGACTCAGGGAGTGTGTTGAGAAGGCCAGGGACTCAGAAGAGGCCGCTGAGAATGCCGGAAACCAGAGCCGGAAAGAGGCCGTTGAGGAGTCCATCTGGTGTTAGTATGGTTGAGTCGTTCTGTCTCAGGAGCCGTCGTGGACTATTGAAATATATATAGAGACGTGGCACAGGAATAGGTTGTCTATTTACTAGGAGCCTCCCGACAAACACCACACTTAACATCTACAATGACTCGGCAAGGGGCAAAAGAAATGACAGGGCTTTAACAACAATAGACAAAGACAGGTGAAATCAATGGTACACATGGGGGTAATACATTTTCATGGAGGAATTGTTTGGTGTGCTGACTCAGTTTTTTTACATGTTGTTCTGTCCTAACATGTATCATTTGGTTATGCTTACTTTTGTAGTTTTTTGCATGAAATAAATAGTACTAACTAAACCCAAATGATACTAATAAACAAAACTACATGCTGGACACCTTAGCCACTTCCATGACCAGATCAGTATTAGTAAGACATGTTCAAAAGACTTATTGACATGAAGAAAAATTTGTATTTTAATATATGTGATTCCGAAATAAACGTTCAAGAATAAACATTTTCATACATTTGCTATAACTGTTCATAATAAAAATTTTGTTAATTATCTAGCTTTGAAAAAATATGTTTTTTAATATATATTTTTTCCCATTTGAGCAGATACCAAATAAGTTGGGAGACTACAATGGAGCTCCCAAAACAACTTCTTACATGCTATATGCTTTCTCTATGACAGCCATTCTCAGTAAGGCATAGTCTAGACGGACAAATTAAGGGTCCGAATAAAACATAGAGCGCAATCAAAATAAGTGTTCTTGATCTTAATGGATATCCGTGCAGTTTCCCAGGGATAAAACACTTAAAAGTCAGTCAGGAAGAAGAGAAATGGGGCCCCGAGGCTGGGTACATGTCCATGATGCAGCCAGCTACTTTAGCTGTCATGCAGCAAGATCTCAGTGCATTCACTGAGTGCACTGATGCTTAGCTTAAGCCATTTAGCAGCGCCCTGGTTAACTGAAACCGACAAAACTTCTGATTCAAGCCTGATCTTAGAATAACACCCCTGGCAAGTGTGAAGCTGTCCTTGCACATTTCATCCGGAGTGGCCCCGTAACTGCATTTGCAGCAGACGTAGAAAGAGATGGAGCTGTCTGACAAATCTTTCAACTGTTGCCCAGAGAAATTAAATAGAAATAGCCTACTTCCTAGAAAATAATGTGGTCAATCACAACTGGCTTCTAGGTCTTTTTCAAATAGCAGTTGTCCCAGATTAACATCAAGCAATGATATGTTGTGACATTTAAAATCCATTAGAGAATGATACTGTGTTGCATTCTGACATCTTGATGACATTCCTCACTACCATGCTTCCCCATAATTTATATTTTGCATTTCTTATATATTACAATTTCCAATGCAATCCCATTTTGATTCAATTTAACTGGACAAAATGCCTGGGATATATTTTTTTTGCCGCAATTGTAGAACCTAGATTGGATTGAATTGCTACTCTAAGTACTGTATGACAGCAACAATCCTCCATCAGCTTTCTGCCAGTCTGTTATACAATGAAATGATTTCCACCAGGTGATGAAAGCCCTTTTGTTTTTCCTTAAACTCTACCATTCTCATTTTCAACCAAACAAAGTTAGTAGTGCTGTCTGACGTTAATATTTTAATTTGAGAATATATCATGAGCTGCTGTAGTCGGCTTAAGTTATTGACAAAGCGAGACATGGAGTTTTGTTTGTTGCGATTTTTGTTTAGTCATACAATCCAGAGGCCCTTTTCGACCCAATCCACACAGATTATAAATTGCGCACAGGGGATACTGTAAGAATTTGTGATTGCCAGCTATGGTCGCAAATCTTTAAAATGTCTAAATATAGGAAAAGGAAAGTATACCTCCAAATGCTTTGATTGTGTTAAATAAAACATTTGTAAATGTGTGTTCTTATTGGCCAATGTTCACGTAAATCTACCTCCACAACTCATTAGAGTATGAATTGCAGAGGGCTTCCATCGATCAGGAACGTCTTACCTATTGCCCTTCATGCCCTTCAGAGGAGACTGTGATGACGTGAGTGCAGGTATTTGTTATCTGAGAGCCATGTATTCCAACAGAGCCATCCACGTAGCTGTGATGGCCTCAGTAGGGTGTGGTGGAGCGGAAATAAAGCTGACAATCCCAAAACTATGTGGATAAAACATAATTTTGACCATGGCCTATTAAAGCTCTTATTGGCTTTATTTACATGTATAGAGAATTTACTGCGCTTGATGGGGAAGAACATCTAGCAGTCTATCTTAAATCGAAATGTTCCCAGAGCAGGTTGAGAATGTGGTCTTGTAAACGTTCACGTTAACCACTGCGTTCACCTTGTCTTGCGATCACTGGTTCCACTTGTAAATGCACACAGGATATTCAGGAACACAAAAGGGCAAGCGATGGGGAAGAATCATGGGGAGAAGACAGCCTTTGTTGCTTGCACGACACAATGCCTTCAAAGCCAGTCAACTGTCAGTTCTTGACTCACCCAATAGCCATTACTTTCACACACCCACTGTTACTGGGCCACTTGTGAAACTCACAAAATAATACCCGAGCCACTGCCTGTGCCACCCTGCAGTCGTCATAGTAGCATAGCATGACCGATAGACCCGGACAATTTGTAATACAAAAATATGGTAACGAGCCAATGCTCGCTGTGGCATGACCAAGTTAACAAGGTAATTAAGCGTACTCCTCTGAACTTTAAGCTCGTATAAGCAGTCAAGATGGATCTGCCGCTAGGTGCACCGAGCTAATTATGTGATGATGAAGCTTCGACGGAGTGAGGTAATTTCTCAGTGCTCTGCAGAGATAGTGGTGGATATGGCAGAGAACTGCTGGAAGCCCCTGCGAGTCAGCTGAGGCGAGGCTAAATGTGGCAGCTAGTGTCAGGCCAAATCAATGCAGGCTTCCCGGGACTCCTTTGGCTCTGTAATCCCTGGTGGGTACTGACCCAGAGGAGACCGGGGCTCTGGTTTTCTTGTCCATTTTATATTTTTCAAGTGGAGCTGCACTTACAGATATGACAGCAACGAGCAAAAGCAAATTACATTGAGAAAAGCTTAGCTTATACATGTATATAAGACAAATTTGCAGTTCTCTGTTTACCACACGCCAGCTAAAGAAAGAGGCAATGCTCTTTACAATTGCTATCTCTACCGCAGTTTTGATGTGTCAAATATGCCTTTTGGGCATGGGCAAGTGGTGGTCAACTTCCTGATCCCAGCACTTTCCAACTATGTAGTACGTTTCCCAATTTCTTATTGGAGATCAATTGAATTGAACAGCATCCGGACATTTGTTTAGGCCAGAAATCCAGTGTCTTGTCTGATTTCACACATTCTGCTGTAAAACAATAAGAGATGTTACAGACATCAGTTAGATCAGCCATGGAATTATAGTTTCTCAGAGGATCTAGATGCTGCAGCAACTTGCACAGTTTTATGTAAGACATAACACAGTTTATACGTACAAAACAATGACTGAGCCATTCAAACCATTTTTCAAACTGATGTATTGGTGCCTACAGAAATCTAAGGATTCATGTGGTTTGAACAGGAGTTGCTCAGAACTGGGAAAAGTCCGAGTTCCATTCCTAATTCCCTAGAACAAATAATTTAACCCAGGAGGAGAAATTGGCTGCAAAGGGAAAAGGTTTTTCGAGAACATCACAGTTCCTCTTGTAAGTGCTACTCACTCACTTAAGCCATCAGCCACCATCATTAAAAATGTAAAATTAACGTTTTTAAAGTGGAACACGATTCTGTTCCCTGCTTAAGGGCAGCGAAGCGCATGCTTGCATATCAAATGCATTTGGTCATCCCCCTGGCAACGGGAAGGGAAGGAAAGGTGCAGTAAGTGAAACGAGAGCAGATTGCTTTTATTCTTTATTTAGAGAGTTATTCTAGCCAGTGAGTCATACGGTTGCACGGCCTCTGCACAATCTCCCTTGCTCAACTGAGGCTGTTGGAGCCAATGTGGACGCCAAAGCCTCCATGGGCTGGTAAAAAAGAAGCATTGCAAAGCATTTCGAAAGTGCACTGTAACTGAACTAGTCAAGCTGTTGCTTGTACATCACTTCCAAGATTGATCAAAAAACAATGCTGCACATAATTGGCTGTAATGAGGTTAATATAAAACAAAATGTTATATTAGCCTTAATAATGAAATTGTGAGAGCGTTATTATTTCTCAACTAGCTAAAGTACAATTTCAGTTATACTGAATGCCTCCTCAGTGAGAAAGCCCTAATAACAATGCCCTCATCAATCATAATTAAGAAACAATTTCTTCACCTTGAATCAATTTGTGCCCTTGAGATCAAACAGTGGCGCTAATGGAGGCCCAGGTCTGCTCATAGCTAATGCATTTCATGTGGGGTGAGAGGAGGCAGCAAAAAAACGTGCTACAAGCTCTCCATACTAAAAATATGTTATCACAATGTTTTTGTTTCTGTAAGTGTGTATGAATGACTCATTAGTAAGTATCATAATGCATAACATTTGCAGATGCCCTCTTGAATAGTTATGAACAAAACATGTATGGTCTAAATCACATTGCATCTGTGTTTGTTTTTATTATATGGAATTTGGCTGGCAAATTGGTATTATTTTCGTATGGAACATAAGTAAATATATGGTTAGATTATTAAGCTTTTCAAAAAAATTTAAAAGATAAAATGCATGTGGAAACATCCCTCTTTTTGCTTCTAAATGGTCCCCTCGGCTAGAGGCTCTTTCTCCAGATTTTGAAGGCGAGCAGGCTTCATAACAGTAAAAAGGCCTAAAGTTTGAAAACCACAGAGAGTAGCTACTGGCAATGCTCAAAACAAGTGACAAGCTCAACAAAGTAACTACATAGCATTACAGTATACAGTATATTCATATATTAATAATATTATGGTTTGCCATGGGGTTCCTACTCATGTGCTTTTAGACATTAGCTATTTAGTCTTGCTTACAGATATAGTAAGATAGATCTGCTTTCTAAATACAGATGCTGTCTTCATTGCTAACGACAAGTGAAATGGGTCCTTAAGTCATTAGTGTCAAAGTCCGAGGATAAACTTGGTCTCCGAGGCTTTCACCCATACTGCAATTACGACTAATTGTTACTGCAGGCAGTGTTCTGGGAGAAAGGATTTCGCTGCTCTGGGAGACCCTCAAAATAACAGGGATGTTGGTCAGTTACCATAATTAAACAGTTTACTTCAACAAAAGCACAAATTATGCATTATTTTCTTTTGAGGACAGGTAAAAAAAACATTATGCACAAATAATATAAGCCCAATAATCAAATAAAGTTGATCAAACAAGAATTGCACATGTTCCATAACTCTTATAGTGCATGCGTTTAGTTGGCCATTCCGACCAATTGCGGGGGCTTTGTCTGCTGTTTGGGCAATTCATTTATATTCAACAGTATATTATGGATACAATGTCAACTATGAGAAAGTACATGCCCCAAAGATGTAACATTGTAATGTTGGGAATACAAATTCTACAGGGCCCCATGGTATATTCTTGCATAATATGTTTGTAGTTAGGTTGAGGTATAACTTTTCAGACCCCATGTACTGTAGATTAAGCAGTCTGTCACTTTAAACTAATGTGATCTGAAATATTGCTGAGGGACTGCTGAGAATGCTAATGCCCTGAAAGTTGTATCCTGTGGCTCCATAGCCCAAAATCAAACCCAGATAGGCATGAGGAAGACCAGAGCCACAACACCGCCACCAGAGGGAAGAGGGGGTGGTTAGTAATGGTAGCCGTTCACAAGTCCAGCTTTGATCACCAGCATGGTAATCCATCATTGCATACAAAAGACAATTATACTGGTAATATGTCTCCAGGAGATCACTTTGAGTTGCAGTGCACTTTTAGAACAGTGTGGGAGTGGCAAAGGAACTCCACTGTGAGTCTGTTGCTATGGCCAAGTTTTCTGCAACGTTTTTGTATTAAATTTACTTTTTTACCAACTAGGAACATGTTTTTCCTTTGAATTGACTAGGTGTTACCGAATTAAGCACAGAGCTGTCTCTTTTGTGTGTGAGCTGTTTATTACATACTGTATGGTAAACAATTGGTCAAAGTTGTTGGGTTAGGGTTAGGGTTTCCTTTAATCTCTTAATAGAATGCATAAATGTGTATTTAAAAAAATAAAATAAAATCATACTTATTTTAACACCAAGGGACTTCTGTGTTTAACAAACCAGAACGCACCTGGTGTGTTGCCTTGATCAGCCACACTGTCAACGGACAACGTAAGCTGCATAAAGATGACCAAATGTATGGACACTAAATATGTACCTTTGTGGTGTTTTATTTTTTACTTTAAAATGACCATGCTAAGCTGATGAAACCTTGCCCGTGAGTCTTCAACATCAACCCAGAGATAGAAGTCAAACATTGACTAACTGGTTTCTAATTTCCAAGTGTGAGCATCTAATGAGGCTCTAGACATTTTATTATCTTGCAACGACGCTGTCTTCACAATATTTCTGCTCAGTGTAATCACGCTATGCTATCTGGCACGGACCCATTTCTGGCGGCGGAGAGGCCAAACCTGCAGCCCAGAACTGCTCCACTTAAAGCTGGGTGACGTGAGAGGAGCAGACAGGCGAGAGTGGAGGGCCCTGCAGTCATGCAAAATGCAAAAGAAATAGGACTATATTACAGCCCTCTAATGGTGACATAACAATCTGTTCAGCCACTTTCCAGAGATTCCAAAGCATTTGGGGAAAAGTAACATAACCAAAGAAGAGACTGTTAAAGTATATTGCAGCTTTATGGGATCTTAGTGAATGGAATTTATGCGGCGCTTATTGTGGCAGTGTTTTTATTTGTGTGCTTGTGTTACGATCACAGTGAACTCACTGACATAACTGTTGCCCCATTTAATTGAGAGCACAGCATTATAAGCAAACACATGGACAGTTAATTGTTTAGGACAATCAACATATATTTCAATCCTCAAGGATTTTCTACCTGCCTACCGTGTATATGGTATAATAAATCCTAACATGATAGCCTTTGAGCTCAACATTTGAATGTTTCAACAGTAAGTGAGCTTCAATTGATTCTCCACTCTCTCATTCAAAATGTCAATCCTACCTATACGAGTGCAACATGAATATATGATATACTGAAAATGATTAAAACCACTCAACTTAAAAGGTTGGGACTTGTATGTACTGGAATGAAATGTTCTGAGAGGAATCCCTGAAATATTCCGTGGAGATTTTTGTTTTAGGATTATTATTCTTTGAAAGCCCTCCATCACTTTTGCCTTTACATTTTACCCTGAAAACGTCTATCTAGAACTTTAACTCTTCAGACAATCCCTTCCACTCATGAAGCTTGTGCTAAATTGTTTGTGTGTGTGTGTGTGTGTGTGTGTGTGTGTGTGTGTGTGTGTGTGTGTGTGTATGGGGGGGGACAATGCAAGTTGTGAAGCTAAGTTGTTTGTTGAATCAATCTTTCATGACAAACGCTTCACATCTTTCTATTTTACTGTTTTAGAAGACAAACAACAAAAACGCTAACTTCAAGTTCTTTTTTTGTAGGCCTCTGGAATTACAATGCTAAATAATGCATTGTGGAAAGCATCCCTCTCGTCCGCATGCTTTCTCTCCTGGACACCAGGGGAGGTTAAAAACAAGTTAACACAGATATTTATAAGGCGTTGCTTACTTTAGGAACAAAGGGAGGTTTTATTACTTAACCTGACCCATGTCTAGAAAAACAAATGGACTAAATGACTCAATGAAATAGGACTTTCCTGGTGTCTCAAGGCCTTCATCTCCTCCCATGAAAAGACATGGAAGAGATTTCTCTCTAAATGATCGTTGCCACACTGGAACCTTAAAAGATCATTTGCACAGTATAGACCTGACAGGATAAAAAATAACAGTGTTTTACACAGTATGCAGGGAGATAAATAGTCAATTTTTGTCTGTCTAACGCTTAATATAATACATATTTATGTCACGAGACACAGATGTGTGCTTCTGTATGGCTTGTCTATGTGGCTCTTCTGTATGGCTCTCTTGTGTTCACCGCTGGCTATACAGAGAGTATAGACAAATGTTAAGGCAACCTCTGGCTACTGCCTATATTTAGGCTGGTACATATATCTACTGTTAAAATAAATATGTCCCTTTACAGTTCTAAAATGCCTGCAGCCAGGCCCAAAGAGTGATCTTTATGAATCTTACATTGTTTCCTAAACTTAGATTAAAGTACCTTACAAATGCATTATACAAACTGGAAACGTGTCAATTCAAACATTTCAAACACTCTTGCCTCATTTCATTGCTTTCAAAGCGATCAAGGTGGAATTGGTCATTTCAGGTGGAATAGTTAAACTCTCTAGAAAAATACTTGGAAATCTCTGATAGCATCCAACACATACATACTATTCATGTTTCAAATACAGTCTCTCTAAGTGCACAAATCAGTGACACAAAAATATGTGGAAAATGTCACATGATTTTGAACCCTGACTTATGCCTCTTGCCTGTTATCCTCACCAGTGACTAATGTTAGCGGTCAGATCAACAGGAATTGCTGATGACAGAATGAATTATCGTCTCCTGAGTGTTTCTGAGCAGTGTGGGTTTTGACGATGAGAACCCAACCTTAGGCTGCTGTCTCGCCAGCTCCTCTTCCTACAGATGAACTGTAGTGTAAAGAAGACGAAGAAGAAGAAGACCTTGTGTCTTTCTGAGTCACGAGTGCTCTCAGTTTTAGATTTGTGCCTGAGAAAGTGTCTGAGCATTGAATAAAAGTCTATTATAAAATATAGTTCAAATGAAAGAAGTACAATAGATTTTTGCATGTACAAGTACCATTTTAGCATATCATGTCATTTTGATTTTGCGATATTCAAAGATTTTTTTTTCTACAGGGAGAAGGAAAGTCAATTGTTTTTTTTATGCTTTTTGACTCTTCAGATAACTATTGTGTATCTATAACATAAAAAAGTAGCTTGTTCTAAAGTTTCATATTTATTTTTGTATTTCATGGTTTTCGAACAATGTTGAAATTGGAATTAGAGCACTCGAGGGGGAACTTCATGTATTACAATAGCAAATAGCTAAACAACTTATTTTCATGGTCCCGTGCTTAGAATGCTAAATTGTCCATAGTTCTGTGGTGCCACTTTTATCTTTGTACTAGTTGAAGCCATTGGATATACTTTTCAGACAAGCTATTCAAACGAATAGCTGGAATGTTACAAATTGTCTTCACTTGGGATTCCAGTGAGGGTTCAGAGCGCTGGTACCATTTAGTGGCAAAGTGGTTAGTACTGGCTAAAATGCAGAACCAGCCTCTGAGCGTAAGTGGAATGGCAAGCTGGTCATGAACTCAGTACAGAAAACAAGAGCGAACCAATGTATCAATAATTTTTTAAATATTGATTGTGTGAGCCAAGCAATTGCCTCTACAGGTGAAGGTTTACCTGTTGGCAGCATACTGGCTGAAAAAGTGCCACAGGACCATCAACCTGGCTGAAAAAGTGCCACCGGGCCATCAACCTGGCTGAAAAGGTGTCCCCTTCCCAACAAGCCCTTTCTTTGGAAGGCGTTTCCTTTTTATCAACGTTGGCTCTGATACTCCGTGTTCACCTCAGCTGGTACTCGTTCAGTGACATGTTTTCTGACATCAAATTCCCACAACGCAGGGAATGCGCATGCGATTTGAGGCCATTTGCACAAGCTGAGCCACGGGAGGCACAGATGTTCGGCCTTGTAGTGCGGTTCTTGTTCCAGCACATGCAGGCGGCTCAGATTGAGGGAAACAAAATGGCTCCAGGACCCACGATTAAGTCCCTGTGGTAAGAGATGTGGGTCAGGTTACCATCCTGTGGCCATTTGTCTGGGAGAGCAGCCTAAATCAAAAGGGAAATGCGACAGCTGTCAACGATTGGATTGTCAGTCATTTTTACACCATAGCCTGTGAGTCAGCCGTTTGATAGTGTGTATGTTCATACAGCAGAAAGCAACAAGCTGGAAGAAGTGTCCTAAAGCGTTTGTCACCCACCGGAAAAGGGATTGTATTTGGGTAGTTTGACTAATTTGAACATTACTGTAAGCCATGTCAAGATTGTGTCCCACTGTTTGGACCAACGCAGCCAATTCACAGTGGTATTAAAGGACCAAGGAATTCATAGAGAGGGCCTTAGAGTATAGGGACTTGGAGCAGTTATCATTAAGTAAGTAATTGTTCAGTAATTTCAACACTTCCCATAACTTGTCATGTTCGAAAGTAAAAGGTGTTTGTTTGTTTGTTTATTTGGATCCACCATTAAAAGGTGTCATAGTGCCTGCTGTGAAATAGCTGCTAACTATTGACATAAAACGTATCTAAAGGAAAGCCTAACAGAGAAATATACAATACATGATCTCTTTCTCTCCGTCACTCTCCGACACACAGAAACAATCACACACAAACACTCACACACACACACACACACACACACACACACACACACACACACACACACACACACTCACACACAGACTCCATGCCTCCTGGTGGCATGCTGTAGTCACAGTAGCCTCCTCACAATCCAGTCGATAGACTTCCATTAGGATGGGATAGGCTGTCAAAGCAACCCGTGACCTCCCCTCGCCCCCTTGGAGCCCGCTGGCCTCTGCTGTCTGTATCAATATGAATTTCAGCTTCTGTGCCTGTCATCAACCATTCCTTTTGTCCATTAGGCTCAAGTATCCGTTTCCCTCCACTTGTATTATTGATTTATGTGTGTCTTTAGTCCAAAGTATGTACAATGATGTGGGGCAGTTTGATGTGTTGGATGGATTTTTGTCACTTGGGCATTGGGGCCCTGGTATATCCTCAACGTAATGATTTTCTGAGTTCTGCCCCTTTGTTGGCATCTCAGAGCAATTCATAATTGACCCCTAGCTATGCCATCGCCAAATGTGCCGCACTAAACAGATGTGGCCGATTTTTAAATCAAAGAAACCTATAGCTGACAGTGTCTTTTGAAGTCACGCTAAGGGATTTTAAAAAGGTCAGGGTATCTCATATCAGAGGCCAGAATAGAGTGACCCTTTGTTGTCATACACAGCAACATGTCATAAAAACAGGACAGTAGCGAAAGTGATCTCCCCCGTTTCCCTGGAGATTATGAATGCTATGAATGTTTTTTGTTTTTTGCATAGCCCATGCAATGCACGAGTAGTGGCAAGTTTTGAAATAATGTTATTCAATCAAAATCTTTTAAATTGAAATGTTTACTGTAATCCAGTCTATTACAGTCATGTATTTCCTTTTTTTCAGTTAAATGCTATGGAATAATTGTTTCTGGGTTCTGATTTTAGTGCTTTCCCTTGACCAATTCCTGTGCCTTTAATTCGCATTCATTCATGAAGGACATTCTCGTCAGAAAGGGTCACTGTGATCCCTTAGCCCCCGATCAATTAACAGAGGCACCGTGTCATTCCCCACCATTAAAGTCGACTAAATTATTGGATCAATAACCCCTCTGAAAGCCTGCTGGGAGGGTAGAGATCACCCCAATGACTATCAGGTTACCAGTCATAATGAATGGGGTGTTGTTTATGTTGTAAAGTGCAGTGTCATTGAGTCATTTGTACAAGCCCTTCCTTAACAGACCAGAGCACACCAATTGGGGCTATTATATGGTCATTAGCCATAATGCATCTTTGCATCCTCAATGGAACCTCATTGGATTTTTAGGTAACATCAAAGGGGCTTAAGTTAAAACATATTACTTAGCACATTAACCCATACTCAGTTGACAAAAAGTGCTCTTTTGAATTTGTATACACGAGGAGTTTCTTTATCAGCTGCATTCAATGCTGTTTCAGAAAAACAATAGTTCTCTCCAGAAACATGTCCCATACTTGAATGCCCACAAAGAGTGTGTGAGCACAGAATGCACTGGTGTAAACAGAGATTAATTACTTTTTATTACGGTTATTAAACATTGTTTAAATATTCAGAAATTGTTAACTAAAGGCTCACTGGAAGAAATAAAATATTCAGTTAAAGTTTGCTGTTCAAGTTCAAGACATAATAGGATGACATTGACAGCACACGTCAACATTTCATAGTATTTCAGACACAATTGTATGACACGGACACACATACACATATACACATACACACATACACATACAGATACATTCACAGACACGCACACACATATACATGCTTCAGTCTAAGTACATTTTTGGATTTCAGCATGACCATTGCAATGGATACTGCCACTCCAAGTAAAATGCCTGGGAGAAGTGGGCCACATTGTGATCATTGGTTTCAGATAAGGAATGAGTAAAAGCTGTTGTCTGTCAGTGGCTTGAGAAATGCTCATGCCACAGTCCTTCAGCTTAACCACATTAAAACTCGCAATTCAGGATCAATGATTTCAAACAATACTTCTGAGAAACCGTGCATTTCAAGAGTGAACCAGAACCACATGATCTATTGGTTATACATTGTTTGACTGGAGAGATGTGCTGACAGCTTTGGAAAGCCTTGAGCTCTTGAATACCCAGAATAAATGCCCCAAACTTAAAAGTTCTGTTTCTGCGTGGGAAAACCTCCTTTGTAAGTACTGTTGGCAGCAAGTCAATAGCATGTATGCAACAACCCCACAGCGCTCTCCAGTCATCGATAGAGTGCATATGGTGTCTCCACATTGCCTCTTTCTGATCAGGTTGAGATTTTAATGGATTTTCCTTTGCCTCCAATAGACAGGTCTCAGGATTGCTGCCTGGCCCTGGGCAGACTACATGCAGCTTAGGAGGGTCATCTGACCCGTGTGGTTTGAGAGCAGAGTACTTAGATACGAAGAAGGACCGCTGCGTTCGCAAGTGTTTAACACCAGGAGAGTCAGGAAGTCTGGCAACTGTAAACCCACCTGCCCATCCCACCTTCCTCTTCCTCCTCCTCACCCTCAACCTCCTCGCGCATTAAGAAAAGCCACACTTTGATTCGAACACACACAGAAACACATGCAAACTCAAAAACACTGCCAAATACTCGTCAGACACCCATCCATATCCGAAGACACCAACCAGTTTGCACATTTAGATGATAATGTATATAATGATGTTTATCATTTCCAAAATTCAAATGTCTTATGACTTATATGATTTTTCAGCATAACCTGTCCTAAGTATAGGTCTATGAAAATATACATATACTATTAAACTTTGAGAGACACAGGACAAGTGGAAAACATTAGGTGTTCTTTGTGCTTCATATTTTTACCTTTGTCATTGTAATTTTGAAAGAGGTAAAATCACAAAAAAAAATTTGTTTAATACACAATTTGAGGAAGAAAAAAATTTATTTGGGCATGTTATGACAAAACATAATTTAAGAATAATCATAGATATATGATGATGTGACTAAACTATTGATAATTAGTTGGTTAATTGAATTATTGAGCATGTATACATTATATTTTGTTTAATTGCATTTGTTTAATTGCAAAAAAAAGTATTTGCTTTTTGAACATTAAAACAATTGATCAAAATGAGCATTTAAAAATGCCATTATAACTTTATGTAAACTTCCTGGTAGTTAAATTTTTTTGAGAGTATACATGACCTACATGTATACATGACAGGCATGAACTGTAAAATGTCTACTGGGTTTCAATTAGGTTGATTGAAAGACCCAAAGAACATAACCTACTAGTTTCCACTCATCTCATGTTTAATGAAACAAAATAACCGGAACAATAACTTAGTTTACACAAGATCCCCAACCTGTATGCTATGGCCATGAAGCTTTGATCAGACCAAAACCACAGGCAATTGTGCCAACAAACACACCAGTTATTTGAATTTCATAAGGGTCCTGACCGATGGGTAGTCTTTAAATCTTTAACATGAGAGTGAAAAGTAGATATACTTTAAGTTACATTTTGTAGTAAGGATATTGGACCCATTGAAGAGTATATCTTTATACTAGTCCCAGTGTCAGTTTTAGGTAAACCTGATTTTTTTTTCTTCTTAGAAATGGCTTTGAGATATGCTCTATATTCAAATGGCTATAAAAATAAATACAAAGAAACCCACATAAATGATAAGTATGTATCCCTTTACTATTTTAATTTCAATATACACCTCCAGCATTTCAATATATACCTTGGTTTTTAAAAGCAGTCTAATTTCAAGGCATAGTTTTGGCGTGGCAAATCAATATCAATGAAATCTTTTCATATTCAATATGCTTACATTACATAGATATTATGTCCTTTGGGTATCCTGTCTGTTGTCTTTATACTGTATGAAGAATATCTTCCCAGAGTAAAAAGTAGAACGAATAATCATTCATAGACCCTCCCTTTGCCATTGGCAAAAACAAACTTAGAAATTCGCTTTTCATAATTAGATACTTTTCCTAAATAGCTTGTTATGTTCTATTTCATATGATATAATGACTTACAGTTCAGTGCAAAACGCAATGTTTCCTGAGAGATGCAAAGCAGGAATTTAAGCAACTGATTTGTAGGCCCAGTGAGTGGTTGAATGAGCAGGTTAACTGCAGCAGGGTCCTGAACGGCTTTGACAGAGAGAGAGCTGTCAGAGGGCCCCGCGCTGAAGGGGAAGTGACCCAGAAACACTGTGTAAGTGCAGCTCATCAGGCCCTTTAGGAAACAGCTTTCCAGAAACAGCAGTGCTAATATGCAGATGCTAAAGTACTGTATTCCTTCGCCTTTGCTGTCTTCTGGTGTTACTCACAGAATGAAAACTTGCATTCAACACAAACACAAACACACATACAGACACACATGCATATAAGACCTGAAAAAATATAATAAACTGTTTAAAAGTGGATAAAACATTACCAAACAACCCTTATAGTGATAAGATGAGTAGTGCATAAGAGCTAATAGCGCCACCAATATATTAACAGAAACGCATTATTTAATATTAAAGAAATGGTTGTTAGCTACATTAAACCCTTTTCCAGTATCCAGTAAACACATCCACATATTAATAGAAAGTTTAAAACTGAAAAATAAGCCATTTTCCAAACAGCAACCTGAGTAGGGATTGTATCTATCTGCACAGTAAAACTTTGTTTGGTAACTAGTCATCTGACTATGGCCAGTTGGTTACAAGTTTGGTACAAGGCTAAATAATTTTTCATTTAATCACAATTTGAATCATACAATCTAGAGCCAAATTATGAGGCCTGTTACAACAAAGAACTTTTCAATAGCACTCTTTAGCATATAAACTATATACGCTCAGTGAGACTTATAAAGCAAAAACACTTTAATGTACATTGAACTGAATTTCCAGAATATGACAAGATAATTAAACAATACTGTAGGAAACATTTTTATAAACAAGCTTATGATGTTACGTTTTTGTTACGTATAATGATCATTGTGATGATACACTGTTAAGATTTACAATCTGTTCTATAAAATGCATAGGGTAATAAAGAATTGTAAACAAAGACAAAAAAGTAAAAAAACAACAGTTTTCAAATATTAATAGTAAGGCCATATAAATATTTATGAAAGTAGACTGCACAATGCAAATTATGCAAAACCATAAGGAAGTTTTACTTTGCATTTGAAGCAAGCAGCTTACTGGACAAAAACGTGATACAGTGAACTCATAACTCTCGCCCTATTTTACACACAACAAAACGATACAAAGATACATTCATTAAAATAACGTTGTTAAATAGAGTAAAACTCGTGATGTCCAAAACTTTTAGCATGCATAGTTCTGACTTTGGTGTGAAGTGAATTGGGTTTTACCAGTAAATGGCAATACTATTGATCATCATCTTCGTTTAAGTCCAATCAAAATAATAATAATAATAATTATAATAATGTATTTAGGACTATTGTTGTTACTGAAAGGCGTCCGTTATTATGGGTTGTTTTGTTTCAGATAACCAACCCAATACCAAAAATCTAAGTGTACATTTTCAAAGTGGCACATGCATGTGTTTCAGGACGCAAAAAAAATTATAAAATCGGCTTATTGTATTTGCATATGTGTTTTTTATGTGACAAATAAGCATCCTTCAAACTGAATAATATCTCGACTTTATTGCTTATATGATATGCAAAATGTTCAAAGCGCTCAAAATCCAAACATTAGCTGCAATTCATTTCTTAATCCAAAGTATTTTTCTGAGCTTCATTAAGTCATCCGTCTGGATCAAACAGGCCAAAATATTTACCAACATTTGAAAAATAAATATAAGGTGCGCTGTTTGGTGCTGTGTACTTAATAGGGAAAGGCATTGGCATCAAACATCCGCCCAGTATGTTGCTTTCTTTGTAAAAAGTTGATAGGCCTAATTGTACACTTTTCTCTGTATCTAAAACGGAGTCGGGGGTTACTTGCCCTTCGATGTCTAAAGACAATTGTCGCTTCATTTTGTTACGCCGATTCTGAAACCAAATTTTAACTTGTGTTTCCGTGAGCTGCAGCGTGTTTGCAAGACATGCCCGTTCGGCACTGCTAAGATATCTTTTCATGTCAAAAGTAGCTTCCAGCTGAAAGATCTGTCTTTTGGAGAAGATTGTACGAGTTTTTTTCTTTGTCATTGATTTGTCTTTGGCTTTGCTTTTGGGTTGCTCGGACAGCTCGTCGCAACTGCTGGTTCTCTCAGCTAAGGGACAAGTGCCAATCATCTTCACTGCGTCCTCCCTGCAGACTGCATACGCAAGAGTAGAGGCATCGTGGTGGAGACCGTTTTTTCGCACTGTGAAAGGAACCAAAACAAGTTGTTATGGTGGAGTTCTAACTTCAAATAACATAATTTGTAGCGCTAATTGAAAAGTGTGGCGGAACATAATGGTATTATTCAAAGCAGACGGCAGTATGTTTTTGAATGACTTAACAGCCTATCTCAATATCATTAGCCTATATTAATGCCAGTGAAAGATCATTTGACGCCAAACTTACCTGTCTCTTGAGAGGTTTTGTGAGTCTGAAAATGCCTTGAAACTTCGTAATCCTTATGTCGATGCTCAAAACCATTTTTACATCCAAAGTCGTTCTGCAATTTAGAGTTGTACGTGTCGAAATTGCTGTTTTGTTTAAGATTAAGGATATTATCAATAGTGAATGTAAAAGAAGCACTTCGACATGGAGTGTCTGCCTTGTTCATATTCCCCGACATTTAATGCGTTCCTTGAGTCCTGAATGTTCCCAAAACACCGAAGCCTGTGGATACCCTATAAGCACCATTGCTCCTCCTCGAATACAACCCCACCATGGACAGAGTTCCGTTATTCAATGAACCGGAAGATTGCGGTTTAGCAGCTTTTGATTGGTGAAACTAAAAAGCAGCCTGACAAATTAGGGCGGGAAGCATCTTGCGCAGCTGTATTTTAGCCTATGCTCAATTGCTCTGGCAAATAGATGTGTTGTGCAATGCCTACAATTTTGTTCCCCAAACCAGCTACTCGGTGGAGCTTGGTGCGTTTTTTTTTCATTTGAAGGATGTCCTACCGGGGCCTGATAAACAACAGGTACGAATAATATTTGGTCGCTGACCAAGAGGCTGTCTTCATGAGGTCTTTGTAACTACCCGGATGATTGTTTATAAGTAAGTGCTGACCTTGCAATATATATTCTAATCCTTGCATTTTTTGTGCAATTTGAAGTATTTCCCTGCAAAAATCTGTTTGTCGATTTACTTCAATGTAACCAGAGTGCAATTTAAGAATCTTATACAGAAAGAGATCCCTCTCATCATGATGGCTGTTTCTCTCAGTGTGGTTGAGTTTGTGTGTGTTTGTGTGTGTGTGTGTGTGTGTGTGAGTGTGCGTGCGTCCGCGGGTGCGTGTGTGTGAGTGGGTGCATTTGTATTTGTGCCATTCCGTGCACGTGTATGTGTGGTCCTACACACTTTATTTTACAAACAGGCCTACACAAAGTTATGAGGTAGTCTATATCAACTTATTCAAACCTCTTGCTACAGGCACAGTAAAAAGTGTAGGCCTAACCCTTTCAGTTTTTTTGAAAAAATGTGAAGCAATAATAGCACGCATAGCAATTAAACTCATACAAAATGTTTTCTCAAATTGTCCTTTTGCACTTTCAGGGCGGACGCGTATTCATATTTTTGTTTAATATTTCACTCTTATTTAATTTATCTAAATAAATGAATGAAGAAAACAGGAGAAAAAGCCAATACCTTGTGCACTTTTACTATTTAATTCACATGTGATTACAAACATACGTGTACAAAACGTATTGATAAATCCTAAAATAATGTGATGGTCAAATAATGTAGGCTATAGCACGCTTATATGGCATTCGTCATCATATAATCCAGTTATTAAAGCACAACATTGCTGGGCTTTTTGACTTTGGCCTTTTGAAATGTTACCTTTGCAGGTTTTATTTGTCATCACAAGATAAAACCCTGCAATGCATGAATAAAGCATAGGCAATTAACGTGCAAACATTGTCCAGCGAATCATTGCTAAAGTGGCCTACATTTTACAAGAAAAATAAGTAGGTGTGTTTCCATCAAACAATTCCTGTCATTTGTGATCTTATGAATGACATTGGGTGCGCGTAATGTGTGACTGGAAAGTTATTTGTGTTGAAACAGACCAAGGATGGTGTCACTTGAGGCAAGTTGGCGGTCAGTGCCCCTGGTGCAGCGCTCTCATGAAATAAGATGGGGACCCTGACCGACTTCTGGGCTGTATGGGGGAAGCTGCTGAACTCTATGTCGGCAGCAATCTGTCTCTTCCATTTATTCCTACGATTCTGAAACCAGATCTTCACCTGTGTCTCACTGAGGTGCAGTGAGGCGGCTAGCCCTGCCCGCTCAGAGCTGCTCAGGTAACGTTTCACATCGAAAGTGGACTCCAGTTGAAAAACCTGATTCCGACTGAACACTGTCCGCGTTTTCTTCTTACGCGCTGCTTTCCCTTCAGGTGTGTCAGTGTCGTCCTTTGCAAAGCAAGAAGACGGTGCGTCGTCATCTTTGCAGTCTGATAAAATGCCCTCTGCTCTCCCATCTGGTTCCTCGTTGTCATCCACCGCCTCAGTAAAAGTTGGGGAATCCCGATCACTGCTTGGTAGAGATCTGGGGTCATCCAAGTGGCAGGAATGGCACTGGGGACCTGAGAGGCATTTCATAATACAGCAGTTGTAAATTATGTGATGCGCCTTGTGTCTATTTTAAATATGTGTCTTGCGAAAAACCAAGAATGCGTAGGATTTATGAAAATACCATTTTGTTACATATAGGCTATATGGCCGCAGTAGGCTGCCATGACATGTTAAATGGGCTGTCATTTCAAACATGCACTGTATGAAGCAGTTTACGCATCGATAACAAACATGTTTTGTAATAAATGGGAAATAAATACATAAATAAATCTGATGTTTTACAGTGCTGATAAAGCATCCGTTTAGTCTTAGGCCTACAATCAAATAACTTTTCATAAACCTAGTGTATATCTAATTGATATTGTAGCCATAATCTTTTAAATAAAAGCAACTGCCTAAAAGCAAACGTGCACTCAAATTGCCATAAACTTTTATGGTCGATATTCCTCCACAATAGTCCAAAAATGTCATTAGCCTCGTTGAGGCGTTGGGTTTGTAATCCAAAATAAGATTTATGACGCTGTGCATTCGAGAAGCTGCTCGAGAAGCTGCTCTCGTCGTTAACAAAAGTCATACCAGTCTTACCATCAATATCTGCAGCTGAAACATTTCTTTCAGGAGTTCTGGTACAACGAAGTAAATTTTCTATTAAAAATGAAGAACCTCTCGAGGGTGGACCATTTTGAGACTCCGATGATTTATCATCGAACATATTTGTTTTCTTTCCGCTTGGCACCTTTTACTTATTCATGTATGCATGCCTTGTCAATCCATTCAAGAGGGTCCTTCTTGTCTTCTACTTAAAAGCGTTCTTCCTGGACCATTGTGACCGATCCATGAAATCTTTAGACTTGAGAGTACAAGTCAGTGAAAGTGTCGGTTGAAAATAGTATCTTCCACAGCGCAAGATCCACGCGGAGCTGAAAATATAACCTACCTCTTGCGATTGGATAACAAAGACGTAGAGACGCCTTAAAATAGAGAATTTCTCGCTTTGAGTCATACCTCGTATGTTATGCTCTGCCTTGAGGGGTAGGATGGACCCCAAGTCTCAGATGCTTTATTTAGGTCAATTAGGGAGCAAACCCAAGCAGACCGTTGTATCCCCAGGCTGCGCTGTGCTCAACGACGATAGAGCATCTGGAAGAATACCACAGCACCTCATGTTGGTTACATTTATACTTGCATCCTGTACTGGAAAAAATATTGTACAGTAAATACTGACAACATTCAAAGACGGTTAGATATCCGCACAACGTTTCCCTTTCACGTATCATTTTAATGGATGAGCTGATTACCTAAAATGTTTGCCACGTAATATGAAGCACTTCAAATGTTGTCACCAAATCTCGTTATTTTACTTTATGAATGTTGCAAGTTGCAGAAAATGCAATGCGATTTCGTTCTGGTATTTGTTAACAATTTAATGTCCCGACCCTATGTGTTAAAGTCTTAACCCTTTTCATCAAATTTTGACCATGGCATACATTTTGGCTAATGTTTTTTTCTAAATATACCTAGCTTGAAATAAAACAAATCAGTGTCACCAGGAGTCAAACTTTAATTGGAATAACCATTATTAATTATATTATGTGTCCACTAACTTTAAAAGTGCCTAAAGTAGAGCAACATTCATTTTCAATTTCAATGTTTGAAGTATCTTTTGTAATTTACTACAGTTATTTAACGGGGTTATGGGTGACACCTCTATTGTGCTCACGTGAGATGCGCCATTGTGATCACCATAAGAAAGTTATGTAGGCCTATTTTCTAATAAAAAAGGTAAATTGGATCAAAATATGACGTTTCTGTCAGATAAGATAGTTTGCTCTTATTTTAGGTTGGTAACGAATCACGAACTAATTTGGGATTATAATCTGCCATAAATGCATTTTCATTCTGTTTTACAAAACTTTTTTATGGATGTCGTATAACTGGTGTGGTCCATTACAAACATGAAATATGACTA
>JAVQIZ010005126.1:0-11928 GCA_036023535.2 Galaxias brevipinnis
AGACACCTTAACCCACACAGCGACCGACACACACACACACACACACACACAGCACATTAACCCATACAGTGACCGACACACACACAATATATTAATCCACACAGCAACCGACACACACACACACACACACACACACGTACCCACACAGCGACAGACACACACACACACACAGCACATTAATACATACAGTGACCGACACACACACAATATATTAATCCACACAGCAACCGACACACACACACACACACACACACATACACACACACAGCTAACAAGCAGGTCCACACACTCAGAGTTCCAGCTCCTCTGCCTCCCACAAACAGGTGTGACACTACTTACATGTCTACACACTAACAAAGCTCAAACACCCAACCAGCTTTAATCAATGTCACTGTTCCTGTTATATATACATATATATATATATATATATATTTATACATGTCCTAACCCAAGAGCATCAGCATGGCCTCAGCCTTCCAAACATCTCCAGAGCCTCTCTCTGCCGGCCGGGCCCTGTCTCTGTGGTCGTCTTAGTGCCTCAGTCTGGGCACCGGTCCAGGCCTGCACCCAGTCAATCAGTCAGTCAGTCGGTCTGCTCTGCCTGGTGCCAAGCCTCTCCTCTCCTAATCCCATCTCTCTCTCTGGGTTCCATGCGCAGACAGTCTGGGGCCTCCACCACATACTTTTGTTTGCACCCTGTTTGCATTGAGAGTGCGAGGGAGAGAGACACAGGTAATACGATCGCAGGCTGGCCAGGGAGAAGGTCATCGCCATCCCTCTCTCTCCTTATTTATATACCTCTCTCTCTCATGGTGTGTTTGCACATCCGAGCTGACTCAAATCAATCAGATTAAAGGGCCAGACAGATGTCTGGGTAAAACGCTACACGTCCAATCGACGGCGGCCAGACAGGGGATTTAAGTTCCCGTCACGTTGCCGCAGACCATGCAAGAGGAAGGATTATCCTCAAAGGGCCCTGGTCACTGGGTACCTGGGGATACAGATCAGCTGAGGAAACCATTTCCCCTGAATCCCCCCCATCTCAGCCTGTCCACCAACCAGAAATCACCAACGATAAGGTCATGGTCCACCATAAGGATTCATTTCTATAAGGAACATCATGATTCATAGTGAGTCAGCTCAGCAGAGGGTTACTTCCAGCCACTGAGGCCAGTATCATGTAAATCTAGTGGTGGTTAAACTTGGGGTCAGAGTATGACAGGAAAAGAGAAGCTAACGATTCTGCAATGTGGTGCCAAGGCATGAAACTGATGTAAATCTTAAGGGCAGCAAGGGGTGGTTTTAGACAGAGTTAGACAGATTGCTTTATCTTTACGACAATGTTTTACATAATGTGGTTCTCTAATGTTCTAGCATAGATTTAAGATTCTGTCGGTTTCTCTTCTGTGTCTCACTCTCTCTACCCCCCACCCAACCCCACAAACACACACACGCACACGCGCGCGCACCCACCCACACACGCCCGCCCACAGACACCAACAAACGCATGCATATTCAGTCATTAAACCTACCTTCACCGCTTCAGCGTGCGTGACCTTATCAAACACTTTGTCGTTGACTTTCATTATCTGGTCACCAATCCTGAGCCCTTCCTTCTCAGCCAAGGATCCTGGCTCTACCAGCGACACATAGATCCCGACCCCATGCTCCGAGCCTCCCCGTATACTGAAACCCAACCCCTCATTACTCTTGTGTCGCTTCATTGTCACATGGCGAACCTCGCCGGGTGGCTCATGCAGAAAGCTACTCCCGAGCAATGGCACGAGGGGAGCTGTCCCATCGCTACTGGTGCTGAAACTATCAGGCGAACCTCGCAGCGCAACTTGAGACTCGGGCAAGCTGGGCGAAAAACGTCCGGGGGGAGTTGGGCTGGCACTGGGTTCTTCGGTGGGCGTCCCGGGGCTCCCATTGCTTGCAGCTAAATCCGATTTTAAGTAGAGCCCCTCCGATGTGTACTGGTCAAATAGCAGCTGGTCAGACCGAGGAATGACCAGCCGCAACATGGGTAGAAGTTGCCGTTTGCTTGGTGCATTAAGAATGACTTTGAGTGTTTGTACAAGATCGTAGACATTGCGCTTGGAGTGGTAGACATTGAGGCAATGGATAAATTGCTCCCTCTCGAATTCGTTCAGAAGTAGGTTCAGCGCATTGTGCAGCTTCTTCACGTTGGCAGAGAGCGTTCGGGCACTCGAGGCTACCGAGTTGGCCGAGGAGCTGAGCGACATGCGCTCCAGATCAGTGCTCATCCTAATTGTGTGACCAGAACACGGAGCCACACTGGAGCTGAGAGCCACTGGACGTTAGGAGCTGGCACTGCAGGGTTCTCCTCTTCCTCTCCCCCTCTTTAGGACGCAACGTGGCATTGCAATTCCCGAGGGATGCAATCCAACAATATGTTGGCTATAGCCCTATAGGGTTTGGCTTGTCAAAGTGTCTAAATTGCCACAATTTTGTATCATGTAAATGATCAACTTACAAACAATGAAGTATAGCCTGATAAAATCAATACGACAAATCCATTTGCCCAATAGGATAATATTTGCACATAGATAGCATTACAATTGCATAAACTTTGGCATTGGTGGGTAACAATAGATGCGTAAAATCACCATGCATGCTCCAACATTCTACATAAACTCCCACCATTTCTCAAAAAGAGCTTACTAATGACCACGTCAAGATACCGTCTGTGTCATTAGCTGCTGTCTTGTTTTCCTGTGAAAAGAGGTCAGGTGGCTCTCAAGCTGCCTCTCCAATGTCCAGCGATATCACTTCAACAGGCAACGAGCTCACGCGCAAAGCGAAGCGAATAGTCTTAAGTCTGTTTGGTAGTACGATTTACAATCCAAATATGATTGATTAAAAATCATCAAGTGTTCAATGAAAAAAGTTATTTAGTTGTCCCCTGTCGTCGCCTGTCGTTTTAGATGTTCATTACAGTTTCTTCGTAAATATATATTTTTTAAAGATTCCAGGGGCATTGCAGAAAATAAATTACAGCAAATTACTCCAACGATGTTGCTTGTCTTCTCCAACCCATATATTTGTCTTTAGTTTCGCAACGTCCCCCTCGCGAAGGCTTTCGGAGCAGATAGACGCGGCTGTGGAGTCTCTCGCTCCAGAGTGTCGCCTATCAGGAAATGACGCAGCCGTGCGGAGCCAATAAGTTGCTTGGTAACTAACAACACACGCTCGTGGGATCAGCCAAGTCACTCAGGATTTGAATTAGAAATACCTTGGTGTTGGTGAGGATATTTTTAGAGTAATAAAAACGGTATGCGCCATCATCTGTTGTCTTGTTCAAATTATAAAAGGAATGTCATGGCATGGCATGTCACTGACATATCCAGTTGGCAATTAAACCAATTAGCGTGCAGGTAAATGGCTTATGTTCTCCAGGAAATGTATATCATTATGTATGACTCATTTTAAGGACAGAAATACTATTTTCCTAATCAGCCTTGTACATAATGTCCACTGGAGTAAACCACATAGGTATTCGGACAGGACCAATCCTTCAGCAATATGGTCATCTTCCATTTCCTGAAGCATGGGAGCCACCATTTTAGATCAGTATGAATTTATTACAAGCTGGGGCATGCAGTCTTGTGTTGCTCCTCCAAAGTTCAAGAGTGAAAGGTGATTGGGGGAGCCAGTCTTTCTGCAGGCTGACTTTGCTGAGCTTTTCACTGAGCAGGTCAACTAGAGACTCCAGGGCATTGATGGAAGCACTTAACAGAGTCCAGGGGAGAGACTCAAGAGTAAGATCAGTAATCACTATTATAAAAATAACAGCACCCATAAAATCAGTGACAATAAGATACTCATTCAATTAAAATGCACAGAACAGACAAAGATGAAGGAGAAAAAGAAATATTTAACCTCTCTCTCTCACTTGCTCCATCTCCTTCTCATTTACCCCCTCTCTCTTTCCTAGCTAATAGCTTTAGCTATCAGACTAATTTTCAATTCAAATGGCACGCTATGCAGCTCCTCCTTGCCATTGTGGGACAGTCAAATCTTAATTTACACAGTTTGTGGTGGCAGGCAATTAAAGTGTAATTGAGTAGATGTGAGCCACATCCCAACTGATGTATAAAGTATAGCTGTGTGTGTGTGTGTGTGTGCAAAAGAGAGAGAGAGACAGAGAGATGGATAGGGGAGACAGAGTGAGAGCCAAAGCTGGATAGAAACAGGGTACAGCCACACAAGCAGACACAAACAGAGCCTGGCTGAAGTGCCTCAGTGCTAATTTGTCACAGCAATGTATGACTTCAACAAGACAGGAAGGAGAGGGTTGTTGTAAATATTTGACGTGTTTGAATTGGACATCACACCGTTCATGAAGGTCCTCATCATTGTTCTTGAAACCGACTTAAGTGCTTTATGTAATGGGCTTAGTTGCCACGCCACCCGTTTGGAGACACTGGAAGCACTGCGGTACTGCTCACTAAGTAAGGGGATATGGGGACAAAGCCATGAAATGTGTATGACCTCTTTATTTTGACCACGTTATCTGCCGACACTCATAGAGAATAGATATGATCACCTTGATAAGGCCTAATGGCGGCTGTGAATGACGTAACAGCAACCTATTAGTGCATTCCTAATCCACTGTGGAGACGGATCTTGGAGGTGGGCTAGAACCACCTTTATGAAGTCATACAAAGAAGGGCTCAGCTTCAGCATCCATTGAGTTTATATGCTAAACAGCCTGCTGAAGCTGAGGAAAATGTCTATATGGTGCTTTGGCCAAAAGCTTATCCCATAATTTTAAGCAGTTACATTTGCTGGATGCAAGACCCCATCAATATGAAAACATTTGTTCACAGCTTCATGTCCATGTTATTGTATAGAAGAAAAGCATACTGTATACAATAATAAAAAGTGATCAATCAGCATATTTACACACACACACACGCACACACGCACGCACACACACACGCACGCTTGCACACACACACACACACACACACACACGCACACACGCACGCACGCACACACACACACACACTTGATGTGTGGCCTTGTAGGTCCCTAGCACTTGTCTGTCTGTGTTTGCAGGATTGCAGGAAATAATTTACTTTATCTACCACCTTCCATTTTGCTGAATCGGTATGGAGAAGGAATTTGGGGATTGTTTTTTTTTTACTCCCAGTAATCCTGACCTTTCCTGCCGATTGTTGGAGGAAAGACACCACGGACACTCATCTGAGTTTTTATGTTGCGTCATGGACATAAAACCTTACAGGATTGCCAATACACACACACACACACACACACACACACACACACACACATTGTCTGGCATGACAGCTTCTTACAGTTTTCTAGTGTGCACTGTAGCAAATACCATTAGGCCTTGAAAAAAATGGCCTTTGTGAGAATGGATGAATCACTTAGTTGTAGTGATCTTTGAAACATAAAATTAGGTTATCACTGGCAGCAAGCCCATTTTTCTTTTGTTTACTCTGGTAGTACTCAATCGATCGAAGGCTCAATAAGTGATTTGTGTGGGTCATTGATTTACTTTCCAACCTGCTGGAAAAGGTTCATACACACAAATGAACGCGTACGCACTCCAGCGCACACGCACAAACACATACACACACACACACACCACCACAGTGTTGCAAAGGGCGAGTGGACCTTTCAGCTAGTTGTGAGACCGGCTGGTCTTCAGGGGACGTGCTGTACAGTAAGCTAGCCAAGCTGTCAACAGCGCTGCCATGAGCGTGAGTGATACAGTCCCCCAGGGGGCGTTGCTCCCCTGCCACACAGCTCCGCCAACCTCCCTGCCAGGCTGAGAGAGAGGAGGGCCCAGTGCTGGCGGCGCCAACCAGCCTACTTACGGACGGAACACTGGCCACCTCTCATCTCATCTCCGCCTCGGATGCGTTCCTCTCTCCTTCTCTCCTCCCGGACCACTCTGAGCATTTCTCATGGGACAGAGCACCGGGCAGTAGCAGCTGCCATGTCACCGATCACCAGCAGAGTCTGAAGCCCAGCACCAGCACCAAAGCCTGGGCCTCCAGTGGGTTCACCTCCCTCTGATCTCTGGAAACCCATCTGCTGCTAGTCCGCATCGTCCACCTGAGAGGAGGAGGAGGGACAGACTACGAAGGAGGCAATGGAGGAAGGAGATGAGAGGATAGAGGAGGGATAAAAGAAGGAGAAGGAGGGAGGAAAAGAAACGGTGGAAAGTATCAGAGAAAGGAAGGGTACGTTTAGAACGCTTCCCTCTTTTAAGATGCACATTATGTCCCTGGGGATGCAGAGTGTAGGCTTGTCGGAGGGAGCCGAAAAGCGTCAGACGTAATGTTTCTTTAAACCCAAAGCCGAGCGAACCACAGTTCAACTTTGATCAGGCTCCTCCGAGCAACTTCTCTCCTTCCAACTTTCTTTAAGAACACCATAGCTTTGCTCAAAGGATTACTCCTGACTCCCTTCTACGCCCCAATTGGTCTGCCGGAGGGCTAACCGACAGCTGGTAAGCTCTGTAAGGAAGAACCCTGTTCATCTCCAGGCGTCAATTAGATGCTCCCAGAAGCCTCTGCCCTCTTGTGCACCACAGACGCCAACAGCCACACAGCTGTTTTGGCCTACACCATGTCCCCTGGGTCAAACTTCAATCTCCAACTCTCACACAAACTATCCAGAAAGTGGATAACCCAATTTGGTGGGGGGGCACTCTATAATTGAATTGTTTGTGGGGGATGAAAAAACAAATATCACGAAATAATTTAGTTCTGGAATGAAAATAGTTGTGTGCTACTACAATATAAAGCACATCTTAAATAACGAATCTATAAGGAAACCTATGCACCCAAGAGCAATCCCCCATTAAAAGTAACGATTTAACACACGGTCACTGACCTCTTGCAACAGACTGCTGTTGTTGCATCAATCAAACCAGAAATTGGATATTGGAAAATGGACAAAAGGGTCTTGTAACTCAATTTACTTCATTGCCCACCTAATGATTTGCTTTTCATTCTGAACCCCCATGCTGCTAAGAATGGTTTAACACCCTGCCGAAGACCGCCAACATGTGTGTGTGTGTGTGTGTGTGTGTGTGTGTGTGCGTGTGTATGTGTGTGTGTGTATGTGGGCAGATGGTGGGGTAGGGTCTTATTCGACCCCAGATTATCCCCAGTCCGGCACGAGGGGGTACAGACCTACTGCCTCAAAAGTGAACTAGGGCTTACTGTATTACAAACTCTTATCAGCAGCAATACAGTAACCATCAAGGGCATGTAACAAAGCTCTGATGCAGACTCTCATGTTAATACTGTTAAAATATATAAAAAAGACTCTAGCTTTCCAGTCTAGACTACCATGCGGTAGCTAAAGGTCCCGGTGTTGCTGGAGTCCACACAGGCCAAAAGCTAACGTGTGTGTGTGTGCCAGCTATGATGTGAGGGAGGGAGCAGTAAATGGCATCAGACTGGAAATCACTAAAGTACATTTAGATTCTACCAGGGGAGGGAGAGCAGGCTGGCTGGAACCTGTCACACTGCACTGTGAGGCACCCCAAGTGGCTTGTGCCTGACAGGGCCAGTGTGTGTGTGTGTGTGTGTGCAGACAGATGAGTCATGTTTTAGTTTCCCCCTACACAAGAATAACTGCACATAATACAGGACAGTTACCATAGCGGGAAGTATAAGACTCCACTAAGGACACTGAACGACACATCTGTCCTCTCCTCCTCATACCTCTTCTCACACAACGCGGTGTGTGTCTTGTGTGGACCGTTTAGTCCAGCACGATGTCCTTGTAGCGCTGCAGTATCCGATGGTGACGTTGAGCGTTGAGCTGTGGGCTCTGTAGCCTGCTAGAGGGTCCTGTAAAGAGCAGGCCACCAAATCACAGGCTGCAGAACAGGAACTCCAGAGAAAATGGCAGCCACACAAAGAGCTTCTCAAAAGACCCTTACCTTCCTTTTGGTGCTATTTCTTGAGTTTGCGTGTGCTTGTATGTGTGTCCACAGTACAGTAGTAATGTTAAGTTGCTCTATAGCTGATCATGCACAAATTCAGATATGCAATATAAATATGTTCAGTCCCAACAAGATACAGTATGCAGCCTTTCATCTTCAGAATAGAAGACCCAACAAGCTGCTGCTCAGTGATAAGGTCCTGCTGCTCTAAATACAGACAACTTATGTTGTTTCTGCTGCCACCTGGTGTTTATAAGGATTGTAATTGTACATAGAATAACTTTGAAATAACATTATGTTGACATGTGATGGAATTATTTAATTATAAAAACATTGGAAAAGTATAAATATGAGTATGGAATAGACCTATTTTTAAAAGGTTAACACTGCTCAAGAAAAGTAACACAACAACAAGGTTGTTCCAAAAAATCTTTATTGTCAATGTGAGGGGCAAAATAAATCTATTTGTTGAACAAATGGGTAGTCCAGAAGCAGCAGCTGGGTTCAGAGGGAGAAGAATAAACAAACCCATTTACACCAGCCAAAGAAAGCCAACATGGTCCGACTCACTCTTCTTTCTATCGCAAACCTGTCAATTCCAATCTCCCAATAAATCTGGAACCTTGATGGTCTAGCACCATCCAACACGATATATTTGCTGAATTCATTGACTTCAAATCAACTTGGCCCAAATAGATGTGTTTGTGTCTTTGGTCTTTGACACAGGGTCACACTTAGAATCACCAAAGAACAGGTTGCTTCATTCTATCAAGAAGAACCACAATCATTAACATCACCGTGCAAAAACATGGCCACATTAGCATTTTATGAAACTTGGTTTAATTCAAAGTTTCACATGGCTGAAAGTTATGGCAGACCAGTCATTTTTGTGACTGCATAATCTTGAATCGTTGCTGCTTATTCTCTCGGTTGGTGACAGTCATCTCCCAATGTAATAAAAGGTAGTGGCAGATCCTGGGTCAACCTTTGAACTATTTTCATTATTATCATACAGGGGAGTTTCAAACAAGCTTGTTAAATGCAATATGACCTAGTCTGTGTTTGGAATGGCGTTATCAAAGGTTCTAACATAATAGTGATAAATTACTTCTTTTCCAATACTCTCATTATCAGTCTTTTGAAAATAATGCTGACTGAACAGGAAAAAAAAAACGGGAGATTGTGAATATTTGATATTTTAAAAAGAATAATGCAGCCAAAGCCTGCAAAACCAATTATAAGAAGGTTAGAGTGATTCTCAGTGTCAGGGAGTTGTCACGCTCAGTCGGAAAGGCACCAGAAAGACATTAGAAATTCCGAACGACGACATTAAAGCCTGGAAGTATTCCGCAAAAGCTCAGGGCCCTGGGTCAGTTATTGACGACCTGTACATCAGTTATTTGATGAATGGCACAGTAAAACAGCTTCACAAACTGGCGCCAGGAGCAAGCAAACTTATGAAAGGCTCAACTGCAGTCGACACTTTTCTTATCTACAAGCATCCGCAGAGTGGAATTGTATCCCTGTCAATTCATTATATCGGGAATTTAAAAAGAATTCCCACAATATATATTTCCCCCGCCACAAAAATCTTAAATCCCTGTTTCAAACCCGCCACAAACCCTTTTCCCAAAGTGCTTTACAAAACCTCACACCTGAAGAACAACAGTAGTCAGGAAATTGAGCCCCCTCACCAGGTATCACAATATGTAGATCTCAGGAGGCACAGCAGAACATCTAGAAATACAAACGGTCCATTCAATAGCCCATCGGATTATCGTGATGGAAAGCAACCAACATATGCACACGGACCTCTTGGAATGTCCAGAAGGTAACTCATATCAGATCCAATGAGACACCATAAATATCATCATAGCAATAATGAGATGTAGAGCTCCAGATGTGGTGGATGTTTAGACTGGTTTTTGACTTACAGCACACCACCCTAACCGACCTCTGTTCCAGCACAAAGATTGCTTAGCAGCCTCAAATGAATTCTCCTTCATGATCACATTAAACAGATTTTTAATTAGACTCATTAAGTGCTCAAGACAAAAAAATAAAACCATAAAAAAAATTAAACAGAATTTCCATTCACCACTTTCATTTTGGAATCAATGGCTGCCGCTGAAGTGTCGTTGAAGTGATCCAAATAAGCCACGCTGAAACTAGACGTTTCATTCAAAATGCTGTCGTTGCTCTTTTTCCCTGTCATTATTTTACCCTTCACCACACTATCGGTGTAGCAGGTTTGACTTGTATGCCTTCATTCGACGTTAAAGTGCACTGCATTCTTCATCTCCAGCATCCATGTCTCTACAGAGTGATTGGCTGACCCTCTGTTAGACGGTAGCTATCAGCCTCACAGCTCACTAAGGCAGCAGACCTAGAAGAGCCTGGACAAAGCCTTTCCCTCTGGTGGCTTTCTGTCACTGCCACTGGGGCATGGCCACTCATATTCCACAAATGAATGGATGGATGGATGAGTAATCAATAAATTAGCCACAGTCCCCCCACCCCCAAAGTGGGCTGGAATAACGACTTGCACGTTTCTGTCAGATCACCAGGGGTAACCCGAGCTTTATTCTCCAGCGATCCGCCCCTGCTGTCCACAAAGAGACAGCGAGGCCTGAATGTCAGAGCTGGGGGCCGGGGAGGAGAGGCTGCTTCAACCCCCATTACAGAAAATATTTCCTGAGGCTACTCCTTCCCAGACCCAATTCAACCAGCTCCTTTTGTTCGTTTCAGCAGAAAATAACGGCGTGTACGCCACCCCTAACCCAAGGCCTTTTACCAGACACGAGATGCCAGCTCTGCGTCACACCGCTTCCCTTAACCCCCACCCCTTTAACAGGAACCCCACATCAAACACAGAAAAGGTCTAAAGTACACTGATTGTAGACTGCGTGGAGGCGTTGGTGGTGCCACCTGACTGATCAACAAGATGTGGGTAAACATCCCAGAGAAGGCGGGGTGATCAGTAACCAGGGTGCAGGGCTGAGGGGCCCCCCCCCCCGGGTGGTGCTGCTCGGCTAGGCCGGAGCGGAGGGCCAGATGGGCAGGGGGTGGGCCTCGGTGTTGAAGACGTACTGGTCCAGGCTGAGCAGCTCGGGATCGTCGGAGAACAACAGGAACAGGTACTTGAGCGTCTCGCCCAGGAAGAAGCTCTCCATCTTGTCCCTGGGGCCCGGGTTCAGGGGGTCGCGGACGTTGTTGATGGAGGTGTAGCCCCCGCTGGGCACCTGGAGGGAACGATAAAGAGCACAGCAACTGAGCCGCGACAACACGACAACCAGAAGCCATCCTCGGTGCACATGCTGACGCAGTCTATCAGCCTTAGTTCATAATGGGGATCGAGACAGGAGTTTCAGTAATCCAGACAAAATGTGGTGAAATGCCAGGCATATTTCATGGTGCTAGCGTAATGGGAGATAAAGAAATGAAGACCTTTTCTCTAGGAGGACCCCTAGTTTATCATCTGCTGTCACTCCTAGTTGGTTTAGTCTCTCCATTAAGATCTACATCTACTACTTTAGATGGTTTGTTAACTATCAGGGACATGGTTTACTACAAATGGTTTAATCTCTCTGTTAGGGTCTACATCTACTACTATAGATGGTTGGTTTAGTCCCTGTTAGGGTCTAGATCTACTACTATAGAAGGTTGGTTTAATCTATTAGGGTCTAGATCTACTACTATAGAAGGTTGGTTTAATCTGTTAGGGTCTAGATCTACTACTATAGATGGTTGGTTTAATCTGTTAGGGTCTAGATCTACTACTATAGATGGTTGGTTTAAATCTGTTAGGGTCTAGATCTACTACTATAGAAGGTTGGTTTAATCTATTAGGGTCTAGATCTACTACTATAGATGGTTGGTTTAATCTGTTAGGGTCTAGATCTACTACTATAGAAGGTTGATTTAATCTGTTAGGGTCTAGATCTACTACTATAGAAGGTTGGTTTAAT
>JAVQIZ010005131.1:0-24677 GCA_036023535.2 Galaxias brevipinnis
TATATATATATATATATATATATATATATATATATATATATATATGACACAGTCATATACTGAATACTAATTGTTTACATAGTCATACAGTCATATGAGTTTATTTTTTCCTCATAGGCTGATGTAATTCTTTGCGCAAAGCAAGTTGAATTATTGCAGACTGAACTGGGATCACGGTTAAAGCGGTTGAGAGATACTGTTCACTCTAAGACCGCTGTACCAACAGCACACGTTTTTGTGAGTATCAAATACATTTAATTTGATTGCAGAATCATTAAGGTTTTGGCTACATTGCATTTACATTATTTCTCTCTTAGCCGCACTTCACAGCTCTGGCAAAGTTCTGGTCTGGTCTTCAGGATGAGATGGTTCTGTTGAATATCCTTGGTAACATGATGGCAAATCTACAGCCCTTTACTGGGGCCCAGTCCAAGCGTATTTCCAAAAGTCAGTTTGAAGACTTGTTGGAAGGATCAAGTATGAAGACAGATGAGCAAAGAATGATAGAATCTTCAGGTTTACATCAAGTTTTTTCAACAGGGTTTCTGCTGATAATATATGATTTCACATTACCAATAGGCTCTTAATATATTTCTGTGCCCTATCAGAGAACCGTGTGGATCCCGTTGAGATCAAAACACATGAGTGGCTCTTGCCTGAAACAACTGCAAATTTTTATAAACTGCCACTGCAGTATAGAGGAACCTGTGGTTATACACTTGTAAATAAGGATGGGCTTTTAGTGCCAGGTATGTTAATAAGGGAACAACTACTGCCATGTGTCCTGTCTACATGGAGACACAACTTCATTCAATATTTTTAACCTGGTAACCTAACTAAACACGATTTCCAATTTCCAGGTAACCCAAGCATCGGAGTATTAAAACATAGAGAGAAATTCTACGTCTTCAGTTCTAAAGAAGCGGCTTTAAAGTTTGCTTTCAGAGCGGATGAATACATTGCACAGGTGGCAGAGAGAGCCAAGCGATCCCCTGAGCTGATTCAACTCTTGGAGCTCCACCAACAGTTTGCCTGTGTCACTCCATATTCTGAGGTTTGTCTCTTAATTATAAATGTTCCCAATTAATTACCTCATAACTGGATTAAAATGTTGATGCAACTTGCAGATGAAATCAGGGGAGAGATTACTGGTGAAGCCCATTACCAAGTGTGACAGCAGTACACAGACCGATACTCATTTGGTGGAAGCTAACATAGTCAAGTCTTATGAGTGGAATGAATGGGAGCTAAGACGAAAAGCAATGAAATTGGTCAGTAAATTAGTTTATGCTTACTTTGTTCATTGTGTAGTTCTTCAGAGCATTGAGTATGAAGATGTTTCATTTCAGGCTAATCTTCGTAGTAAAGTGACCCACTCAATGCAGACGAATCTGAGCCACATGAGAAGAGAAAACATAACTCAAACCTATCTTCCCAAAGATGTAGCTTGTCAAAGCAAGAAGGATGGCAAGAGCAATGTACCAAAGCCTCAAGTGTACCTAGCTGGTCTTCGAGGAGGAACATCAAAAACGACTCATATGATAAAAACAAACTTAACCAGACCTGTAGATGAGTAAAATATAAGTTTCTTTTTGTCTAATTTCAAATCAGCACAAAAATGTTTAGTTGAATAACATTTTGGAATGTCAGGCAAGTGTTACACAACTTACAGTAAATACTACAATTAAAATACTGAGTCATTTGTTCACCTAGGGTCCTTTAACCTTTAGGTGTAATGTTAAAAAATGAAGGGGAACGAAACGGTTTCGCCTCACTGTATATACTATTCAGGGCTTTTAGTTTAAGAAAGGAAGTGTCTGTTTTTCTTAATACTGCCTTGGGATCGTAATAGATATTTTATGGAGTCTACATAATAAAAAGTGTAGAGAGATTAGGTTCTTAGTTGAGAGAGTGTGTTTATTTTGCACATGCGCCATGTGACACTGGATCAAAGTCCTGAGCTGAGGATATGTCATATCTATGTCACATGCAGAAGTCGTGAACCGGTCCTAGGCTAGGGAGAAGATGGCGTAGACAAATGGGAATCTTCTGGTGCACTGCAGACAATCACTGCAGCTGTTAAGAAAAAAATAATATCTGAAATATTATTAAGACCCTTTCTCTTTTTCAACAATGGTCTCTTCATCACTAATGAAAATCTCCCATAGCCAATATTGAATTTAAAAGTTGAAAACTGATAATAGTTTTCTTGTTGGCCCCTCCTCATCCGAACTAAGCCAAAGAAGGCGAGTATCAGTAGTAGTATTGTTGGTCCGAGGCGAAGCAGGAAAGGCACTCTTGACGCGTCTTCCCTTGAAACTTAGACTGGCTACGCCTTCTCTGAAAATGGAGTAGGCAATGGACCCCTTGCTCACAACTCGTCGTTCTTGATTTTTTACTTACGCTTTCCACCCAGTCTGCTCTACTTAGACATGTAGATTTAGTGTTTGAAAGCCTGTTTACCACCGGATTTTTAGACACGTCACATCAGTCACAATGGCTAACGGTGAGCTTTGACTAATGTTATATACACGGAGCTAGCATCATTGACTTACATTTTTCATAATTTGTATGATGATGATCTTATTGTTGTTCGCTCGCTATCTAACGTTTATCCCACGAAAATGTCAATAGGTTACTAGGTTCACAGAGACATACATTTACTAGTACTACGAATAACGCTAGTGGAATAATTATATTAAATGTTCACATGTCATGTCATGGATTCAACAAACAACATGCTTAAAAAAACTAACTAGCTAGCTTCTTAGCGGTTCGGATGTACATCGTGAGATAAAGGAAAATAGCAGAACAACCGGGTGATGGAGAGGAAGATAAAGTGTAAAATATTTGAAAAAAGGTGTTCAAGTGTGTTGATGTCATGAACACTCGTACTATGATCAGCACAGGGGCTGACGACGTGTAACCGGGCCATGGCTAGGTCGGGAACAACTAAACAAGATCACTTGCGATTGGAACACTCTTCATAGTTCACATTGGTCATGGAGTCTAATGTTTTATTTATAACTATTCTGTCCTTTTCCCTCAGAGCCTGTGAGTGTTGTATTCAAGCTGTACTGTCTGTCAGTAATGACATTGGTGGCAGCAACTTACACAGTGGCATTGCGATACACCAGAACTGTCTCCGTTGGAGATTTATACTTCTCCACCACTGCGGTGTGCATTACTGAGGTTATTAAATTGATAATAAGCCTTGGGATGTTGTCCAAGTGAGTATTTTTAGCGTGAAGCTTAAATTGTATTGTATTTTCATTGATGACTGTTACATGTGCTTGCACTTGTGAAAAAGGCCCTCTTAATCAACGATTAACACACTTGTTTTAACTTAGCTTTACTGTATTTCCTGTTCTTTCTATTTTATTCTTATAGAGAGACTGGCAGCCCTGGTAGGCTTAAAAACTCAATTGTTGAACATGTGTTTCGGAGTCCTAAAGAACTGCTGAAACTAAGCGTTCCCTCTTTTGTGTACGCAATTCAGAATAACATGGCCTTTATTGCCCTGAGTAACCTGGATGCAGCTGTTTATCAGGTACTGGATCAAGTGGGAGAAAACTTCACACACACACACACACACGCCTTACAATTAAAACTTGTGTAGTTTGCTGGGAATTCACGTTTTCTAACTGTACTGTGCTGCACCATACTCTCACAGGTGACATATCAGCTGAAGATTCCGTGCACAGCCATGTGCACAGTCCTCATGCTGAACCGCTCTCTTAGCCGACTACAGTGGTTCTCGGTCTTCATGCTTTGTGGGGGTGTCACCCTGGTCCAATGGAAACCTGCAGAAGCTACTAATTTACAGGTAATGCAGATGGTATCTGCCATTTGGAAAGCACAACTTATTGCATAAGGCCTGCACATCCATATTATGAATGTGTCATCCCTATTTACTCAGGTTGAACAAAATCCATTTATGGGGTTTGTAGCTGTTGCCGTTGCTGTTCTCTGCTCTGGATTTGCAGGTAAATACATCAGAATCACAAGTGTTATTAATGTGTGTCAACAATTGATAACAAACAAGTAAATAAGTCCATTTGCTTGTTATGTTCAATTATGCCCCAACAATCTTACCATCAATTGCTTTATTTTTCATAAAGGTGTGTACTTTGAAAAGGTTCTGAAGAGCTCCGATACATCACTTTGGGTAAGGAACATCCAGATGTACCTGTCTGGCATTCTGGTTACACTGGCTGGTGTTTACATAAATGACGGTGCCCAAGTCCAGGAGAAAGGTTTCTTTTTTGGCTACACGCCATCGGTGTGCTTTGTGGTCTGTAAGTAAAATTCGGAACCGTCTTTCATTACATGTTTTTTAATGCTTTGTTACACTGCATCAAGGTGGTAACAGTATCAATGTTTTTACATCTTCCAGTGCTTGCCAGTGTGGGAGGTTTGTACACGTCTGTCGTTGTAAAGTACACTGACAATATAATGAAGGGCTTCTCTGCTGCAGCTGCTATTGTCCTGTCTACAGTGGCCTCTGTCACGTTATTTGGCCTACAGATAAGTAAGTTATTTATTCATAGTCTGTTGTGCCAGCTGCTGCTGATCAACTAACGTCATGCTACAAATTCATTTTGTATAATTCAAATTATAAAAAAGTATTTAGCTAGTGTGATTAGTCTAACATAGAACTTGCTTTTCTGGGTTTAAGCGTCTTTGATTTTTACAAAAGCACTAGCTGAATAAAATGTATTACAGTGTTGCATGGTACATTTGATGACTTGATGGCTTGTATATACATTTTTCTGTGGCTTTTTCCTAGCCATTTTGTTTACAATACTGTTTATTTTCTTCCTATGCAGCTTTCAACTTTGCCACTGGAGCCCTTTTGGTGTGTGCCTCCATTTACTTGTATGGACTACCAAAGCAAGACACCTCCAAAATAGCCAGAACAGACACGGATATGGAATCCAGACAGAAACTGATCACTGTTTGACCAATATGAGGAAAATCTCTTGTTAAAAGAAAAGGCACTTGTGTTTGACCAGCTGGCCTTTTGTCAGTAGTCCTGAACCTTGATCATATGCTTCAATAAATCTGTCAGAGTGGAGCATAAAGCAAAGGACTTCAAGGATGTTTGCCTCCATATCTTTAAAAAAGGACATATGCGTATCAGGACTAGTAGAACTACTACCCCACCATCAACTCGTCTGATTTTGATTAAATTGACCACTTTTTGGCAAAAGGGTGGAAACATTTAAAATAATGTGTAACACAGTTTCATTCAGGATTTTGTGATTGTGTTTAGTATTTATGTACATATTGTTTGTTTATGCCCTGAAAATAAATACATGGGAATATTGACAGTTGTGACAAAACAATCAATCATGACTGTTTGCTTCATTACTTTAGTAAAATATTTTTTACAACTACTTAACAAGTATGCAGAATGAAAAAAAACAATCAGATGCTTACTATGTCTGCGTTAAAATGTTATGTGACGCATAACAAGTGATGAGTTCAAGCAAATATTTAGTTAGATGGCATGCCATTTAAACCGGCATGACGGCATTAAAGAAATTACGTTATGTGGTTAAGGTTGGGCACTTTCAGAAATACAGGTTTGAAAAGCCAAGAGGTGGGACAAGATAACTAATGGTTTGCTTTGCCAAAGTTATTTGTGTTACAATAATGGCATTAACAGACATGGTCTTAATATTTGTATTTATAAGTAGTAAGCTACTAGTCATTCAATTCTTTCACATTTTCTCAACTGGTGTGATGCCCAAAATCCGCATTCCAGAGGCCAGTACAGAACGGGCCCCATGAAAGAGACTCAACCTTGCCTGCGAAAAAACAAACAACCAATGTTTGGAACTTTTACAACTACAAACGTAGTCTTTCACCACATATTGTAAGATTGTGTGTATAGTGTTAACTACCTGTGCTACATTCTGAGGACTCCCCTTCACTGGAAGATCCTTGTGTGCCGAGGCAGCCAAGTGACTGGAGCAGAGATACCATGGTTATTTTATGGAACAATATACATGATAATGCACTGCCTTTCAAATTGGACCAGCTTCCCTCGAGGCTTCAAACATGAATATATTGTTTCTTACCACAGTCTCATTAGAAAGTTGACAAGGTGTTTGGGCTGCAGATCCTGAGATGACTGGTATAACACTTCATCATAACTATGACAACATTTGGCAAAGAATATATGGTTATATATACACATATACAAGTGTATATATAAGTAAGTCACCCTCTTTAAAAAATGTATTTGTATTATAATGTTGTTGCTATTTCAGTTTGATGCAGAGGCACCACTATGAACGGGCCCTAATTTGTAAAAGTAATATGTATTTTTTTTTAATATATTTATTATTACAAGTGTGTGTGTTTTACAATGTATTTCGGCCTCACCGAAGAAGGTGCTGCAGAATGGCAATGCTCCTCTGGTCCAGTAGAACTGATGGATCTAGGCCCACTGCTCCTTCGTAGTGGTGCATCTGCATCAAACTGAAATAACAACTACATTCAACTACCACATCTTGGTAAACCAGTTAAACAGAACTTCATTAGAAGTTCAAAATAGTTCCATGCATTGTTCTGCTCCCCTTTATGGTATTTCACATTAAAAAGGTTTTGGAAAAGCACACTGCCTGGAAATAGTACAGTTGAAGAATGGCTTGTAAAAGAGTGCAATCCTATTTCAAATTTGGATTGCAGTTTCTGTGTTTCGGATTAGATACCTGCAAAGCCGGGCATGTGTGTATTGTAAGAAAATGCCTGTGTCACCCTGCGCCTGCAGCATTCTGTCCCAGTCAAACTTATAGTCAGACTGGAGAGGGCCTTTAAAATCCTGAAACAATAAATTAATAAAGTAATTAAAGAGTAGCCTGTCAATGCACCTTCCATGGTTAGATTGATACAAAATAATTAACAGGCTGAAAATTTTATTTGTTGCGTTTATGTTAACAAGCAATGACGAACCTGAACAATGAGCGCACTGATCCCCACTTTTTCTGCTGTGTCTTCTGGATCATCAATTTTCTTGGTTGCTAATGACATGATCGAGAAAAGATCAAAGTTGCCAAAGAATGATGTAAATTGAATTGTACTGCAACAGGGGAAAATCTGTTATTCCAGATTTATATTGTGTTTTTGCATGTGCATGCTTCACTGCTCAATTATTTCATCTGTATCCTGATGTACTGCAATAGTTAAATAGCTTTATTTATGTTGATTCTCTGAGGAAGGTCTATTGACAAAAATATCAGGAATGTGGTATGTTGCAGTGTGCGTGGCGACTGTGTTAAGATTTAACAAACCACTAGTCAGATACCACTCATAGTGTGCTTACTTCGAGACTGGCTCATGTTATTCAGCATCCTGGAACGGGCCTCATTCAGGACATCCTCCAGAAACACCACCTCTCCACGTCTCGTTTTCATGCCTTGCACCAAGCCAAAGGGAACGTGCTGACACCTGCACCAGACAATGAGGAGAACAAAATTCAGAAGACTGTCTGGAACATTTGTTCAATGACCTTTCTCTGTGGGATAGCGGTGTCACAGTCTGTCTTTTCATTGTTTTACCTCTTAGCCCAAGAGTGTCCCATGGTAGCTAAGATTTGGAACAACTGTTGGAAATGATTCTCTTGACTTTTATCTGTCTGAGAAAAAAAAATTACTTATACATTTAAATCTTCTTTTTAAAAAAAAAATGTTATGGCTTCATTATGAAATAAGAGGTTTGTGCTTTCAAATATTCTTACCACATATATCATCTCATTAAAGTCATATTCTTCTTTGCGGTTTATGGCTGCAGCCAGATCTCTGGAACACAGAGTAATACATTGAAAATATTGTCAGTACATTAATTTGAATCACAACATCTTCCATTAAATAGGCCAGAGCAGAAAATGAGCCTAACAACCTGGTAATATAAAGAGATGTGCCGTCACTTCGGACCACTGTGGAGTAGCTGGACATGTCTCCAGAAGGGGAGAGATCCACCACACCGGTTCCCTTTCTGTTTAGAGTTAAATCACCTTTAAATGAGAACATTCTCCTTTTTATAAAGATATGTCAAAAATTACAGAAAGTGCAAAGTAAAACAGATTGCTATTTGTTTTCAAAATTTTATGTGAGGATCTTCTGACACTTAATGTACATACTGATGAAAAGAATGTACTGTCTTTTATGACCTACTCAGTGGTTTTCAACAGGCCCTGGGTCTGCAGCTTCTTCAACACCCCCTGGGCTTGCTCTTGATGAAAGGACTCCCCAGAGTAAATATCAAATTGGACCCCCAAACGCTGAAATAAAATAATAAACATCTATTGGCATAGCACAAGCATTACATTGCTTCTACAGTTTTACTTGACTCTCATTAGTCTGGGAAACAAACTTTTATCGTGGAGCATTGTATGATGGATTACCATTAAGAAATACATCCTATAGCCCTTTTTGGGAGGACGAGTAGTGGTTGATGAATTAATACCTTATAAACCTGCTTGTATTCCTTTACAGTAATTTCTCTGAACTGTTGCCAAAGTGAAATAGCCCCCAATTCCTGCTGTTCCAGCTGTTGAAAGAAGTCTCTTGCAGCCTTACTTATGTCGTCATTACTCTCTGCTTCCCTGTTCACACGGACATAAACCTGGAACACACAAACACATTATATATAATATTTTATGCCTAGTATTGCACAGGGTACACATTTTCCTGTATTGGTTCTTAAATTTACATCAAATAAATGTTGTAATGGATTCCTTTTTAATTTTTCTTGGGACCCGTAGCGCTCAAAACCAGCTCCAAGAAGACCTAAAACACAAGGCAACAAGAGGGTCACTAATACTTCTAAAATGTTGTAAATCATTCAACTATGAGCAAATGAGCAAATTTATATTCGACTCACCAAATTGCATTCCCCAATCCCCCAGGTAGTTTACTCTAATGACATCATTTCCCATTGACTGTCTAAGGTTTGCAATGAAGTTACCTGAATTACAATAAATGGAGAGGTAAATAACTTAGATTGTTTTGGAGAGGTTAATAACTTAAGTAACTATATTACTATATGGACAAGACTGCCATCTCATGGTTAAATATATAACATCAGGACCTTATTCTGAGTACCAGACTCACCAATAATTGTGGAGCGCAGATGTCCAGCGTGAAATTTCTTGGCAATATTTGGGGAACTGTAGCAGAGGAAACATGACAGGGTTGAAGTAGACACTAGACAGCAGACAGCATTTGGTAGAGTTGTGATTAGTCTTAAAGAAAAAAGTATCACCATGCTCACATATAAAATTAAGGCCCTTTGACAAACCTGAATTCCACCAGTGTTGTTCCTTTCTTTAGGCCATTGAAAAGCTCACTTTTAATTCCAAAGTGTTCTTGTTCAAATTGCTCTAATATTTTCTACAACAGAAAGGCATAGGTAATAACATCATTCATAGAAAAGCATAGAAGAATAGAGAGCACACATAGTAAGAAAGTGTATACCTTGACCAGAAGTGTGCGGTGAAATTTAAAATTGAGCACTCCACGTCCAACTGTAATTTCTTCCACCACACTGTCTGGCCTCAACTGAGGAGAATGAATGCATAGTAAAAATGTGTCTGAGTGCTTCATTTAAAGAAATTATTAAGAAACCCCATAGGACTTCTAACGGCAAAACTCTGCATATTAATTAACAGGCAATTTGTTCAATAGCCCTTTAACAGGGTATTAATTAAACAAATGCTTAATCAAAAATGTCAGTAAATTGTATTTCACCTTTGTTGTAGTATTAACCTAGTCCATATCATATAATACTCCACACTAAACCTAACCTGGACTGCTAGGGCTTCCGTCTGAGCCTGAAGGTCCCCCGTGTATGGAAGGATCCCATCACTGCGCAGTCTACTGACGGACAGTCTGAAGTCTGCAGACTGCCTACAGGCCACGGTACAATTAGTGTCCCCAAAGGGTAGTTGCAATTCGACAGAGGTGTAACAATGACAGATGGCGCACACAAAAATACAAACTTAACTGTTTCTTTGAAACTGGAACTGCTGATATCGCTGATATGAAAATATCTTCTGGTTGTCCCAGCGTCAGCTTTGACAGCTACAAAGTCGGGTACAGTGACGTTAAAATTTTTTAAAACAGATTGATTATACTTCTTTCTAGTTAAACTAGGTTGGATTATCTATAGTCCTATAGGTTATAATATATGCAAAGAGGGTAATATATCTTGAATACACTCCTTGGTTAAGTATACTTCCAGCTCAAATATTTAACCATACAAACACAAGTCTTTTACGTTATTTGTTGTTTCACCTGACAGTAGGCTTTACGGTAGTTTACATTGGAAACATGACGTTAGCTCAAATTGTAGTTTGGGCTAGCGACCTACAATGCGACCGCTAGGCCGGATAGCTAGCTGTCAACTGAACCAGAAATACTTCGTTTGTCTGTATAGTTACCTTTTCTGCAATGTTTCGCCTGAAAAAGCAGGCCATGTGCACATACTATAATGACTGCTGTCAGGAACTATGGGGACAAAACAAGTCTTCCGCACTTGATTGATAGCGGTTTAATTTACTTGTAGTCATATTTGTGTAGAAGCATGCTTCCTTCCTTCCTTCATGAGTGATCTTCGAACTCACGCATACCATCCAATCAAGCTGTTGTATTTGCTGATGACGTCAGTTTGGTTTCGCTTGATCTGTATACAGCTTCACACTGCGTTGTCTTGAAAGGGCCCTATAATGCTTTTTGGGTTTTTCCCTTTCCTTTTGTATGTTATATAGCTTTTTGTGCATATAAAAGGTCTGAAAAGTTACGAAGGCCATAGTCCACGCCAAAGGCAACTACTCTCACAGAAAACACTGCTCCTGAACTGCCTGAAAGGTTCCTTTAACCAGAATGAACGCTTGCCCGTTATTGCTTCTCCGCAAGTAAATTCATATATAAATCGAACATATTTTGGCGAACTATTTTAACGTCTTCGTAGTTCTGGATAGTAAAGAATCCCGTATATAGTATTACCAATGTGACTAGATGGATATGATTCTTAATCAAAAATTGTACCTCATGAAATATATCCAAATTGACTAACCTAATCCAAGCTCTACAACTACATTGCCGTATACAAAGAAGTGGGAACTGTGATGGTTTTCTCCACACGCAAAAGGAAAGCATGCACAGCATGTTGTATACATATTTAATAGCAGACAAATAATTGTGTTAAGATTTTATTAGTTTGCCTCTGCCAATAAAAACCAAATTACACCTTTATAACAAACTAGATAAAAATGTTAAAATAATTATTGTTGGTTTGTGTGATGGAGCACAAAAGAATATGAAGAGAAAACTTTTCCCACAAGTACTCTTGCAAAAATACACCTCATTTGAATAAGAGCTTTTAAAAGATATGAACAGATAACAATAAACAAAATCTGTCATAAATTGTTCCTTATGTACAGAAAATGAATTGGTCATGCTTCACATTGCTTTGACCAGTCCAAAAGGTTAATTGGCCTGCTGAACCAAACAATTGACAAATTCCCCCTAGAAAAGACACTGACCATTGACCGCCATGCATCCAACATTTCACATTAGACATGTAAAGGAAATTGAACGCATGGTGGAAGTTTGCCATGTGAAGTTTATCATAAATGAAGCTACAGCAAATAAATATCTATACACTTAAAATGTAAGAGGCCACTGGTGAATCTGGGTCAAAGGTCCATCTATCTGGTTTACACCAGAAAGCCCTCTATAAACAGCAGTTGATAGGTCTAACTTAGATGTTAAAAACAGAAGCTTGAGACAAACTGTGACCTAGGAGAAGATATGGCACAGTCAAACTGAACCCACTAAATCAATATAGAATACATTTGAAGAGAATCAGGTTGCAGCAAAAAAAGTGGTATTCCAGAATAGCACTTTTTCAGGAAACATCTGGGGAGGGACAGGGGGAAAGACCATAAGAGATTAGAAACTAATATGAGCATTCTTATACAAACTTTGAAAAATAAGATATCAATTTGAAGTAACTTACAGCTCGCAGGTTGCTCTCCAAAATTTCTCATTAGCTGATCATGGGTGAACTTGACAAAAGCATCATATTGCTCTGGTGAAAAATAAAACATTAATATACTTAGAGATCATACAAGATAGTGAGTTTTACAGGCCAAACACTGACAAAATGTATAATACCTGCAAGTTTTGATGTCAATATTTCATTGTATTCTTCACGTATTTTTTCCTCTCGCTCTTTAAGTAGTCGCTCACATATCATCCCCACCTGTCTCAGGGTAAACAAAGGCTGCTCTTTCCTGGTTGGAGACGAGGTACTAGAAGATATCCCTGAATGGAATTAAAGAGTAATCTGTATTCATTGTGGAATTATTCCTGATTCAAGAATATACCCTTTCCTTACACTTAAAAGATTAAAAATTCTCCTGTTCGACATTATAATTGTGTTCATGTAAAAATGTTAATACACACCGACAGGCAAGCCTATCACCCAATTTTTCCAAATTCAGAAAAAAACAATTCTAAACATTTATAAACATATTCCACTTTCCCAAAAAACATTTTTAGAATGCCAGGCTTTATAAAAGGTATAAATATCAAATATTGAATACAAATGTTTTGGTCATGCTCTACTCCTTTACCTTTCACAGACTTATAATTTAGGGTAAGCGGCAAACATCAAACAAATATTTCATGATATTTACCTTGAGTCATGCCTTGCAGAGCAGATGCCGTCTGGATTGAGGTGAGAGGCAGCGAATTATTAGAACCACTTTGATGGAAACTAATACTATTTTCCAGATGCTTTCGTTTCTGCAACCGCTTGTACTCTTGTTTGATGTTGTGTACGATTTCCTCTGCAACAGATTAATGCAGGAAACATAGAAACAGGCCAACCAGGTAACCAGAATCTTGTGTTTGTTGACTAGCATATTTATATCTGTAAAGTTCGACCCTAACACAATGTTTGACAAACCAGTTGTGTCCCTACCCACGTGATCCTACTGCATGTAGTAAAACTAGCAGGCTATCAAAAAACGGAGCCTTTTATTTTGCCGTTGCTTCGTTTCGGTTAAGTGCCAGTGGAGCCGCCAGCTGTCTAAACTGGTCACACTAAAGTAGTAGTCAGTCACACCGTCTTGACTGCAGGAGCAGTGGAGGTGAGTTCCTGCCTAGCTAAATCCCATGCATGGGTAACGTCTTACAGTAAGCATGTAACGCATTTTTCAAACAACTCTGAGAAGTTATTCTAGCAACTCTTCTCTCCAGGAATAAGAAATAAAGATTATATGTTTACAGAAATGAATATACCAACCGGGTGTAAGCGTCGCCGAAACTTCGCCAAAAGGTGACGGCTGCATGCGCAAATATTTTTGAGGCGACGAGGTGGAGCCAGCTGGAGACAAGAGTGGGGCGCATCTCCTCCTTTTAGGGGACGCGGTGTGCACCAGAGGATCAAAGTCCATTGTCCTTTTCAACGTTGCCCCACAAGCCATTCTCGTTAATAATGTTTTCAACCTCTGCTATGTCCGGCTCTTGATTTATTTCTCAGCTAACACGTTATCTTAAACTGTAAGCTTCAGTTTATGATAACTCGTCGTTGGCTAACGTCTGTCAATAATCTTTCTAGACTCCGGGGCACTAAACTTCCCCACTGATCACATTCAATAAATTTAGATAGATTAAAATATTGAATTAATAGGGATGTCTCCGTTTGCTAAACCGAAATACTACTTCTTGTCATGCTGTAATTTCCTTAATGGCTGTTTCAGCCTGAAATAAATTGGGCATGCGCAATAACGTAATAGTTTGCTGGTATATGTAGTTTATTTTAGCAATCTCTTTCCTAAGGGCTCTCCAAATTATTGAAAGTAAAGAACTTCATATCCCAGCCAATAATGAAGACGAATCCTACTTTTGAAAAAAAATCCTCTCGTTTGACATTTCTTCCTTAAAGGGGCAAAGGGAGGCTACATTTAATTAGTTACTACACATTTTGATTTCCTGTTAAATCTAAACAATTGTGCAAATTAAGGTGGACCACCAGTCCTGATTCTTTGTGCAAAATTACTTTTATTCATTTAACATTTTAATAACAACTGCTACTTTTATCAAAATAAAAAATGTACGTTCAACGCACACCACATGTATGTATGAACTTAGTAATACTCTAGTCTTACGATGCCAGACCCACCTCCACACTAACAGCTAAGGTAATGAAATTTGAGTTTGAAATGGGTATATATTGCCATTTGCCATATTTAATTTAAGAAATGTATCTAGGGACCAACATGGCAGGATGCTAATCAGTTTCACGCCTTATAGTAGCCAAACATCTGTTGAATCTGACTGAATAGAATAGCATTTTCAGGGATTTACAGTCGAACCACAAAATCTTAAAAAGTTAAATAAGTATATCCCTGCTCTTCTAACAAGGAGGCCTAGCTTATATCTCTTAAAAGTACCTCAACTTGTTAGACAAAGTAACAAGGATCAGGGCTTACGTTCTACACCAGCACTACAGGACACAATGTCCCACTGGAAAAGACCATTAACGTTAACAAATGTTTTAGTAAGTGATAATGCTTGAAACTATGTATGAACGACATGGTAGACCGTAGTGGAAGTACAAAAGGCTTTAGGCATAATATTGCCGCTGGCTGTGTTCATCTAAAGTCTTAGAGAAGCATATTAATTTTCATAAGACGGAGATGCTCATAAGTCTTTGAGCTCGAGTCTAAGTCAAGTCTCAAGTCTTTGGTCGCAAGTAAGTCTCAAGTCTCTGGTCACAATTTCGAGTCAGGTGTCAAGTCTTTGGTCGCAAGTCCAAGTCAAGTCTCAAGTCTGTAGCAAAACCCATCTGCAACCACAGGCTTTAGAGAAAAGAAGGGGTTCTAAGCCAATGTTGCAGGCTATATCAATCTTTTTTTCTGAATATAGAGAGGGTGCCTTAAAAAATTTATATAGGCGAACAAACAGCAATCCAATCAGAAATAACATTGCTTTATTTTGCCAAGTGTACTATGAATACATTAACATTAAGTATCAAACTGTAACAGCATTGTTTTGAACAAATCGCTCATATATGCTATCATTTGATACTTGAATTGGCCATTTCAGATTGTAAACGCACCCATAGCTGATTAATCAGCAGGCTAACTATTAAGCTACTTTTAATAATTAACCCATCTTCGTCTAACACTGTATGTGGGCTCAAAGATGAGCTGGCAGGTGTATTTGCAGATTTCTTCCGCCCTTTCATGCAAGATACTTGTTGCACTTGCTGTAGCGAGCATTGTCAGCATCGACTCTAGTGAAGTTTAACCATACTTTTGAACGTTTACTTCTCTCCGACATTGTCACTGTATGACCAGGGTCTATCTCTCTCAGTGCACGGTGCAGCAGTGTGCAAGAGAAAGAGATGCACCCGCCCTCGCACACAGGCTTTGAGAGCGAGAGCTATAATAAAAATAATAATAATAATATATATAGGAGGACAAAAATAATATAGGACAAAAATTAATATATTTAGGAAGACAACAAATAATAATATATGTAGAAGGACAAAAAATCACCACCTTCATCCAGCCCCGGTAATATGCATCACAGTTTTTATTGTTCATAGAACATAATACATTATACAATCTTAAGACATGGCTCTCTAAAATATAGAGTGAAGCATACATTACTTTATGAATTGGTTATCGTCATGAGTTATGTCTAATGTTGGAAAGACAGCACGTCGGGTCCGCTTACTCCAATTTTACTTAACATAATAAAAGTTGGCCGAATGGTAAAAATAAACAACACATCTACAATCGTAGAGGCAGACGCATTATGTTGTCCCCGGTTTCAAAGAGCACCACCTTTCTCCATCCCCGGTTCCATATAGCACCACCTTCCTCCAGCCCCGGTTCCATATAGCACCACCTTTCTCCAGCCCCAGTTCCATATAGCACCACCTTCCTCCAGCCCCGGTTCCATATAGCACCACTGTCCCCCAACCCCCATGTAGCACCACCTTATATAATTGCAGTATTTACAGTATTTATGGTTCATAGAACATAATAAATTATACAATCTTATAGGAGGACAAATTATTTTTTTATATATATATAGGACAAATAATTATAATATATATAGGAGGTATACGTATATAGGAGGACGAAAATAATTATAATATACATAGGAGGACAAAAAATAATATATATAGGAGGACAAAAAATAATATATGTAGGAGGACAAAAAATTATTATAATATATGTTGTCCATGTAACACCACCGTACCCCAGCCCCAGTTCCATGTAGCACTACCTTCCCCAGCCCAGGTTCCATGTAGCACTGGTTCTTTGCTCACCTGTCTGGGTTCGGACCAGTGATCCTGTACTCCCCTTCCCCACGGAATTCCAAACCTTTTCAACACACGGAGGCCCAGAAAAGTCAGAGAACATGTCGGACGTGCAACTGCTACAGCCCAGAGTTTTAATGGAGAAACTGAATACATGGAAGGGACTGTGACCTGCTGGTTCCTTCCCAGCATATCTCCTTATGTGTCCTGTCACCTTATTTCACTTGGAGAGTGTCTGGTACAGAGACCCTTAAAAAAGTATCTAGACTAACAAACGGCAATCCAATCAGAAAAAACATTACATTATTTTGCCATGTGTACTGTAAATACATTAACATTAAGTAGCAAACTGTAATAACATTGTTTTGAATAAATCACTCATATAGACTATAATGTGATAATTGAAATGGCCATTTCAGATTGTAAACACATCTATAGCTGATTAATCAGCAGACTAACTATTGAGCTACTTTGAATAATTTACCCATCTTCGTCTAACACCGTATGTGGGCTCTAAGCTGCTACTAGCAGGACCAGCATACCTTAACGTAGATGGACAGTTGTAAACGGTATTTCTCAGCCTGTATGTTATGGACGTTCACTAGATGTATTGGCATATTGCTTGTGTTTTGTCAGAGGTGAACTAGACAAAATGCATAAGGCACAGATTTAACTTTTTCATGTTGTTTGTACAATCCACCTGCGCAATAAAACAATGCTATGCAATGTAATATTTCAAAGCTTGAATTATGGTCCGTTTAAAGGTATACATGGAATGTTGCTATTGAACACATACCAAAAAAAAGTATTTTATGAAGTACAGTTCAAAGGTGTCCTGGTAAGACACACACCACCCACCTAGGCTTGTCCTTGAGGCAGTGGCCTGGGTTCAAATCCAGCTCAGGCCTTTCTGCTGCATATCTCCCATTCTCTCTCTCTTCTACATTTCCTGTCTACCTACTGTCCTTAAAAAAATAATAATAAAAAAAAGTAGTTTATATAATAATTTGACTGTAAAAAAGAAAAACGTGTTCCCCTTTAAAAGGTGTTTCCCATAAAAAAAAAGACATTCAGGAAGTCTGGTTCTTGTCTACTGGCATACTTTCATTTTCATTTTATATTTTTTGTGTAAACATTATCTTGTCTGAGTCCTTTATCTATGCGTTTGTCTGTGTGTTGCACCGATAATTATATTAAGAAGAGTGCAAAACTACATTTGAACACTCCTTTGCATGTTTTGACCTGATCAATCTGTTACAGCTCATGCTTCTTCATAAAAATTGGAAAAAAAACAGCAGTAGAAAGTGTTACAAAAATGTCAAGTGGAGGTAAGTTCTAATCTGTTAAAAACGTTTTCAAACCCGAAAACTGTTTGTTTACATTGCAAGCAAGCATATACACAAAACGTAATAAATAATATTTAAATTATTTAAGTCATTAATTTATGTCTGTTAGAAACCTGTTTCTAATGCAACATTTTCACAACAGGTCTTACTCAAAGGCAGACAAATCTGAGGATTGTTCTAATTGGGGAAGAGAGCTAGGAGGTATTGAGGCCAGTGGAAAAAGTTCCACAGGAAACACCCTTCTGTGTAAAGATGTGTTCCAAACCAACAGGAGAACTGCCAGGAGTGTGGCAAAGCAAGGAATGGTACACGGGAGACAGCTGACTGTGGTTGACACTCCAGGCTGGTGGTGGCACTACCCACGGGAAAATACGCCCATGCTGGATCAGTTTGAGATTACGCGCAGTGTGTATCTATGTCCCCCAGGGCCTAACGTCTTTCTCCTGGTCATTCCTGTAGACTCCGGATTTCCAGTCATCTACAAAAAGGCATTGGATGAGCACCTGCAGCTTTTTAACGGCGAAGTCTGGAGTCACACCATTGTGCTGTTTAGTGCAGTCAATACTCCTAACTATGAAACATTAAAAAGGCATATTGAAAAATGGCCTGCCCTCCAGGAGCTCATCAGGCTATGTGGAAATCGAGGTCATATTCTTGACGTCAGGAATACTAATGATGAGACTCAAGTTGTTAGGCTTCTGGAGAAAATGGAGGATATGATTAAAAAAAATGGTGGTGGTCATTATCAAATAGACAGAGCTGTTGAACAGACGCTAGAAGAGAACATGTTAACGGTGAGCGAAAGCGCCAAGAAGAGGTTTGCTGACGTGAAGACACAAAGAGGAAAACTAAGAGCCGTGATTGAAGGCGAGTATGAAATTACAGACACTAATTGTCTGCAAAAGATTCAAGTTAAAATTGTAAGAAAGGAAAGTTAATGATGAGTGGTGCAGGCAGCTACTTGTAATTAGCCTGTGACACCGCCTGTTATTCCAACCATCACAACTTTCCACTCACCCTTGCATAATTACACAAAAAAAGGTTTACTAGATCTCCAAAACAATGTGTATCCAAATTCATACTCATACCTTATTACTATTATTATTATTATCATTATTGGACATAAATATGAGAACTGTCACATCTTGCACATATATACACAATGAAACGAAGGACTCTACTTGTACTCAGGATGCATAATTGTTTTACCCACATAGGGCATTCAAGCATAAAAAGAGGCAGAATAGCTGACACTGACTTGCTTTTGTCAAGGTGAGCCAAGTATGCACCAGGAATTGAAGCGCCCTCTCTGGTTACTCTGGGTAGTGGACCAGGACACAGTTTTGACATAGAAAAGGATGAGCCAACAGAAAGCCTGGTTCTATGGCAAATTCATATAAATCACTTAAGACTACATAATATTTCCATCGTCCATTGACGAGAGCAACTATATAAAAAATTATCCAGTTTCTGTTAAAAAAGGGCACTGGACATTTTCCATTAGAAAATGTTGATAGCCAGTAGATTAGTCTACTTATCTAATTCCATGGTTTACACTCCTTGACTGGCACTAACTAAAGTTTTGTCAAGTCAGTTATAACTAAATGTCTTTTGAATTTGCATTTAAGCCACCACAGAACCACCTGAGGTCCCACATCTCAGGCTTGTGATCGTGGGAGCCCAGTGGGCAGCAAGGAGCTCAGCAGGAAACACCATTCTGGGAAAAGATGTTTTTAAAGTTGACACAAGCAGAACAACATTTTACTGTGAGACTAAACACGGGACAGTAGCAGGGAGGCAGCTGACAGTAGTCGATTCCCCGGGCTGGTTTTATAACAGTACACTGGCAGACACCGCTGAGATGGATAAATTGGAGATCCAGCGGAGTGTGTGCCAATGTCCCCTGGGACCTCATGCAGTCCTACTGGTGGTTCCATTTGCTACTGCATTCAACCAACCATACCAAAGAGCAGTTGAAGAGCATATGGGTCTCTTTAAAGAGGAAGTCTGGAAGCACACAATAATGCTGTTCACCAGAGGGGATTGGCTGGGGGACACGACCGTTGAAGAGCGCATAGAGAGTGAATGGGAAGGTCTCAGGCATCTTGTCAACAAATGTGGGAACCGATACCATGCTTTTGACAACATGGCTCTGAGTGATGGAACTCAAGTGAGCGAGCTCCTTGATAAAGTAGAGGAGATGGTGGCGGGAAACGGAGGTGGTTATTATGAGATTGACCCTGGCTATTCTGAGGCCTTGGAAACAAAGAGGAGGACTGTGGAAAAAAGAGCTCAAAAGTACAAAATCAACGTTCAAAAACAAAGAACAGTCCTAAGAGAACTTTTCCGAGGTAAGTTGGTCTATGATCTATGTTAGGGGAAACTATGAAAAATGTGTGAAAAAGTAATTTGAAAATGACATGAAAAATCCAAGAAAAAAAACATGACATGACAATTGAATGACTGATTACAATTTAAATGTCCTTTTTTTTAAGGAGAGGAGAAAAAATTCACGAATATGAAGCTTGTGCTTATTGGTCGAAAGAACGCTGGGAAAAGTTGTGCAGGAAATACAATGCTCTTTGGAGAGTTCTTTGAGTCAAGTCATACCAAGGTGACAAATTAATGTAAATTAAATTATAATGTAAAAAAAAAACATAAAAAAACTGTCCTCAAAATATATGGTATCGTTACTAGGTCTGACAAGCTATGTATAAGGGAAAATGGGGATGAGAAATTTTAAATAATTTGTTTCTTGAATTTCTCAGTTACTATATTATATGTAGATGATGTAATGGGCTGTTTCATTTCATTAGGAATCCCAAGATAAGAGCGGAACTTTAAATTCTATGAAACAACAGAGAAAGGTTGCTGGAATAGATCTCACCGTTGTCGACTCTCCGGGTTGGCATATAAAAAAACAAAAGAAGTCACAAGATGCGCTCCAAGAAGAGATTGTGCGTACCGTATCCATGTGTTCACCAGGGCCGGATGCTTTTCTTCTTGTCGTTCCCATTCATGAGCCCTTCACAAAGAGGGACGCCGAAGCCCTGGTGAAGAACTTAAGGCCTTTTACAGAGAGAGTCTAGAAACATGCTCTGGTGCTATTCACCTGGGGAGACTGGCTGGGGGAAAGATCCATCGAGGAACACATTGAGAGTGAAGGAAAGTTCCTCCGGCGGCTCGTTGAAAAGTGTGGACACAGGTATCATGTTCTGAAGTGCCATGACTGGGGTAATGGCTCTCAGGTTGCAGAGCTACGCAATAAGGTGAAGGATATGATCACACGGAACAAAGGGCAGCACTTCACCATCAAAGAGAAGAAACCACAGAAACCAATGCTTTACTGGTTAGCGGGAAATGGAATGATGACTGAGGAAGAGTGGAACACAAGGGAGGAAGATCTCATCAATCGGATGTTGAAGGCAATGGTGATGGAAACGGAGAAAACAGAGGAGCCAGGAGAAGCAGCCCTGCCATTGGTGAGAAGAAGAGGCAGCTTCAATGAGAATTACATACCAAGCAGTGAGTTTCATTTTATTCAGAAACTAATTTGACAACTGTTGGTCACTGTTAGGAAAGACTGTTTTTCCCTCATGAATCAAACAATTCTGTTTCCCAACTGAAACTTCACATTGTTGGAGGTGTTTTGGAGGCGTGAACATAGTAGTGCTATTTTTGTTTCAGTGCATGGTGGCGACACAGCCTCCGACATGGAGAGCTCATCCTGGAGTCATAGAGCCCCTGCTGTTGGGAAGGTGTTCGAATGGCTGAACGCCACTCCATCTGCCTATTCTTCTGGCTATGGCAGCACCAGAGATTCACATACGAATGCTGGGGCATCAGACGCTCTGTCTCAGATGGACGAGAGTCTATCAGAAGCCAGCGCCACCTTACTTATTAATTTAAAAAATGTTCAAACCTTTGCAAACCCACGATCCATTCAGAATTTCAGAATGATGCGAAGTAACTCATTTTAAACACAGTTTGAAGACAGTGTCATGTAAACGTTATCTTATAGGAAGGAGAAATAAGTCTTTAAGAACTGAAGCACCAATAGACCTTCTTAGCAGTATACTGATTATTGAACCAATAATCCCTTTTAGCTTCTAAAGTACTTTGTATACTGTGCACTCTATAACCTGTGTGCAGGAAAGTACTTATATTACGTATAGTTTTGAGATAACCCTTTTTACAGTAAAGTACTTTTATAATGTACATATTCTCTATTACCTGTGTGCAGTAAAGTACTTGTTATACTGTGTACTCTCTACAACCTGTATACCCTACTTCCTTCTAATTTCTGTGATTACATTAATGTTGCTTAAACCCTAAACAGAGAGCCCTAAAGTGCAAAGTGACACACTAAAAGAACACAATTCAAATGAATGATAAATGATCATCGAAAAAATTATATATTTGATGAAAAGGATTTAAATTGTCTTTGAATCGTGTTTTTAAATACCTACTCCAGTAATAGACCACCACCGCTCTCGGTTACCCTAGGCAGGTCACCCCAAGTTGAGGACATGCAGTGGTATGCCCCACTCCGGTACCATGAGTCATTTCACACACCAATGCTAATGGATTCTTTAACTCTCTTAATAAAGGGCTGGTCAGGTGGCTCACATTTAGGTGCCCCACCATGTGCCCGTTTCCAATCATTTGTTTCTCACAAACAAACCCAACGAACCCTCGTGGGGGGTTTTCAACCTCGAACCCCCTCAATCCGGACAAAGCCTTCACATAACTGATGTATGGGGGCTTGAGGTTTTCTATCTGGGGCATTGTAAACTTTTATAAGTTGTCTGGCAGCGCTTCAGTCGGTTAAACAAAGAAACAATGAACACATTACATAGTGCCTAAGTTTTCTCAAAGATCCATCGTTCACAGCCCAAGCCCTCTGTGGTATTTTACAATCTCAGCCGATGGACTTGTCTTTGGACAGGGATGAATAGAAAGTGTAATGGTGTTATGTCATCAATGTGCTCCACAGCGCTATAATCAGTTTCTTCGGACTTAAAGGAGTCTCTCTGTCCATTGTCTCTCTGGGCTGCCACAGAGACAATCCCACTGGTCATTTGTTCTGAATAGTTTTACACACACACACACACACACACACACACACACACACACACACACACATGTAAAGGCATGAACACCCAGGCATACACACACACACACGGACAAAGTGGCTGACTGGAGAAAAACGGGAAATCGGCGTAGTTGAGATCATGGCTGAGACATTAAGTGTGTTGGGTGTTACTGTTAACCTATGGATTTAACGAATGAAACCGATAGCTGTCCATGGATCTGTGTCATTTGGTTCAGAAATTAAATGTGTGCCAGTAATATTAAATCTCGGAACACTGGTCTAATTCCCACTTTGTCCTTCTCATTTCCTGCCAATATGTGTCCAATGTTCATTAGAGAAAATCTTATTTTTTGAAGGATTTCTCAGTAGAACAGTCAGGATAAGAACAACAACCACACCGCAGGAGCTCTGCGAAAAACCTCCTCCCCGTGTCTCATGACTATGGGCCCGACCAGCCAGACCTCGTCTACTTCTATTAAAGGAGGTCTTTGCTGATTGAATATCCCCACTGACTTCCAGAGGCATAAAAGACTCGGTCCGCAGGGTCGGGTCAAACAGAAGCTCTAATGAGTTTGAGGTTTGTGTGTGTGTGTGTGTGTGTGTGTGTGTGTGTGTGTGTGTGTGTGTGTGTGTGTGTGTGCGTCACCTGATCAGAACTTGGTGCCATATCGGGTTGTTGTTGTGAAACTCTGTGAACCCAGCATTCTGTCTCTACTCTAAGGATTGATGGATGGAGGAATTTTTTTCAGAGAGCCGTCGCTCCCACAGACACACACACACACACACACACACACACACTTCCTCTCTCCGTTGGTAAATTGAGCTGCTGCTCCTTAGTTCTGAAATCAGAAAATAAGATAACAATGCCAATTCTAATCTTTTTTATATTAAGTGGCTTACTGCGGCCGGTTATAGCACACTACAGTACATGTGTGCGTGCACGTAGGTGTGTGTATGTCTGACTTTGTGATAATGCTGCAATAGAGTAGGGGATGCGTTACCATAGGCGACCCATTGGAGCCTATGTCAATATGCAGTGCATTCTATCACTGTCCTGACAAACAGTCTTCTAAAAATAGCCCCTGCGATGGCTGCTATAGCCAATCTAAGAAGAGAATAAAGCTGTGTGTGTGTGTGTGTGTGTGTGTGTGTGTGTGTGTGTGTGTGTGTGTGTGGTTGATGTTATTTGCTGAGTCACATTATTGTATTTCCTGTCGAGACTGAAGAGGAGGCGGAGGGACAGAATCCTATGTCTGCAATACCGACCCGGCTTTGTTTCATGTTTGGGTTTCAATATGGTCTCCCCTGGAGCCGTGTGGAGATCATGACCAAATACATGAACATTTTTTGGGAGAACTAACCGTGCATAAAGATAGAGGTTCTCTTGCTAACCTCAGTATGGCTGTCTATGGAAATTAGATAGCTGAGAGGCAAGGGTGTCTCAGGTAGGAATTGAACACCAGGTCCTTAATCTAGCAACCATAAATAAAAAACAATATTTTATCCCTATGGCAACACCTAAACTGGTAGCATGCCTGTAGACCAAGAGTAGCACTTTCCCAATCAAACTTTGACCATATTTTAACATCTCGACACACCCTGCCCATTCCAAAGGTTTCGAAAGCATCTCCACTGCAGTACACACAGTCAATTCCATTCAAGCCACAGTCCCCTGTGGCTCTCTGCTCTGGCTGAGGTCATTGGATTACGGACTGGGGGGTTCTTGACAGCTTTTCATTACTCTGGAGGGCTGGAGCGTCTCTGGCCTTAATGGCGCCATGCCCCACTGTACACGCTGAGCCCAGCCTCATGTTGCCCATTGCTCCTTCATCATTAAGCTACAAGGTAGCAGTCGACACTGTGTGTACACACATATATAT
>JAVQIZ010005137.1:0-11778 GCA_036023535.2 Galaxias brevipinnis
CAACTACTGTCTGTTAGTGGACCATATACAGTTAGGACTTCAACAGTGGTGTTCAACTACTGTCTGTTAGTGGACCATATACAGTTAGGACTTCAACAGTGGTGTTCAACTACTGTCTGTTAGTGGACCATATACAGTTAGGACTTCAACAGTGGTGTTAAACTACAAACCGCTTCCACAACATGCTCCCAGTGTTCAGAATAGCCATCTATGAAAAGGTATTATTCTGTAAGTACTGGATCATCAGTCCAGTGGATCTACCTAGAACATTACCTACTGATCCCTGATACAGGTGGACACTCATCTCAGTACCCACCACTGACCCTAAGCCTTTGAGCCAGGCACTGAGCCCTCACTGCTCTGCACTGTAGCTCACCCTGCACTCTGCCTGTTTGGATATACAGGGGTTTACCTATGTGTCTGTCTCTGTGGTGATAGAGTGGTCTAAACTCACCGTGTGTGTGTGTGTGTGTCCTCTGTCTGCAGGTGGGACAGACATAGTGTCGTGCTTCATGGGCCAGAACATGACGGTGCCGGTGTACCGGGGAGAGATCCAGGCCCGGAATCTGGGCATGGCCATCGAGGCCTGGGACTGCGACGGTATGCACCACACACATACACACACACACACACACACACACACACACAGGGACACCGTTTGTATCAGCAGAATTACCATCGCCATGCTCATCTGATCAAGCTGCTGGTCCCACTGTTACTGCTGTTAAGACTTTATGTTTAGTCCAGTTTATTGTTTCAATCTGGTGATGGCATTATAGCGAGGCATTACCATAACACTAGTCAAATTTATCCGATTGAGGGAGCTTTATTGAAAGAAGCCTGTGTTTGTGAACGGTTCTGTCTCTAGATGTGTTTTTCTATGCTGTGTGCCAGGTAAGGCAGTGTGGGGTGAGAGTGGGGAGCTGGTGTGTCTCAAACCAATCCCCTGCCAGCCCACCCACTTCTGGAACGACGAGAGCAGCAGCAAGTACCACAAAGCCTACTTCTCCAGATTCCCAGGTACGCCGACCTCAGCCATTTCTCCAGTTAATGACGCCATTTATGAAAGGAAATGGAACCTTGTATACCAAGGAGTTGTTTGCCCCTCTGAGCTCTTTGTGGACGTGCACAAGATGTTTGATTAGCTGAGATGAGGCTATTCTCCTATGGGCTCTGTCCCTGAAGGCCTGCTGGCCACGCACAGCGCTCATAGTAGCCAGCAGAGGTTAGGTGTCCCCTATATAAGCCTATGTAACGGATGTGTTTTCTGTTGTCCAGGGGTGTGGGCCCATGGAGACTACTGCAAGATCAACCCAAAGACTGGTGGGATCGTCATGCTGGGCAGAAGGTCAGGAGGCTTCCTTTGTCCACACCCTATCCTAAAAATGATTCTAAAGTAACAAAACACGAGAATCACTTGACACAAATCATGTGAATCCACTCCACTTTCATTGCGTTAGAATAGCTAACTCTCTGAAAATCCATACTCGGTTTTGCCCATTACCTTGCAATGACTGAAAGTTTGCCTCTTGTCAAGACAGCCGGCAGACAAACAGTTAAGTGAGCTTGCCTCGAGTCTATGGAGGACCAAAGCTGGCAAAATTAAAAATTAATACGTAAATAAATAAATTACTGAAAAATAAATAAAAGGCCATAGATTGTAGAGGAATGATCATTATGCAAATGATGGGGCTGTCATTTAAACATTCAACTTTTCGCCTATTAGTTGATCGACATCAGAGTGCATGGATTGACTACACATGCCTTTGCCCCACACCAGTGTCAGTGAGCCGAAATGGCTACCTCCACTCAGGAAATTGCTGCCGAACTGAGTTGTTTAGCTGATCTAGCTTTAAATAATACTGTCAGTGAGGACTATTTGTTTATCATGCGGACACTCTGACTGACAGTGTGTTTCACTTATCGTTATATACAGACACAGATGTTGACAGGTTTAGAATACATTTATGAGTAAGTGAAGTCTGTTTAAAAGAATGCCCTCGTTGATGTTTCCTTGTTTGATTGCTAAGACTGAAAATGAAAGCCACGCCTACTCATTTGCATAATGAAGAAGAAATGCCTACAGAAATGTAAAAGGAAATGAGGAAATGTGAAAAGCAACTTCTGAAGAAATGTATAAAGAAAATAATACAAGTAAAAAAGTAGATTGGAAGTACATAGGAGGGGAAATGCAAAGCAAATGTAAAAGGAAATGTAAAAAGCAATAAAGAAATGTAAATAGAAAAGTAAATAAATAGGGGAATTAATACAAAGTAAAATACAATCCATATCCTTTTCTTTATTTTTGAGTCATTTATTTATTTATGTATTTATTTTTTATTTTGGCACCTTTGGTTCTCCATACCAGTCTGACCCCGACAACATAGCGAAAGTACTCTGTTATCATGCTAGCACTGTTACAAAGCGGAGGCTAGTGGTCATAAATGTACACACACGCACCAAATTACAACTCGTTAACCAAAACTATTTTATTATAATAAAAATATTATATAAGTTGCCGGCTTGACCTATGAGTATAAAGTAGACCTACAGCGCTACCACATCAGCGACGGTGTAATGCCGCCTTTGCAGCTACAGATCCAGCAGAAACCCACCAAGTGCAATGCTTGTTAGAAAATGTTTTATCAAGAGCTGGCATGAAATTTGACGGAGGCGGCCGCTTTGTAAATCTATATGCAGGAAAAACCCTGACTGCATCTAGTTTTCCATAGAAATCCAGTTTCTTCTGTCTTTGACTTAATTGCGATGCATCGACGCACGTGAGACAAATCAACGTATTTTCGAAATCGATATGAATGGACTCGTCGACGTGCCGCCCCAGCCCTACCAGTTTGGTTTCCTTAGTGCCACATTATGAACATGCTGTTTCACACTTACACTGAAGTATTCCTTTGTTCTTTGGGATATCTCTGGGATATAATTGACAGAAGGACACATTACTGCTGAATGAGCTCTGTGTGTTTTGTTTCTGGAGTGTGAGACTCCATGTTGACCCTCCCGTGTTGTTCTGCAGTGATGGAACGTTGAACCCTAATGGAGTGCGCTTTGGCAGCTCTGAGATCTACAACATTGGTGAGGAGATCTACATCTGTTTCCCAATAACTGTTCATTTGGGATCCTAATGTTCTGTTTGGTAACAAATACGTTTAGCAATATGTTCATTCAGTCTGAAAAACTGTTAACATGGTTGTTCATGCAGCATTGTTCTTTACAGGTTGACCTAATTTTACACATTCATAGCTTTAATTTACTTCTCAATGAAATAGAAAACGATGTTTATCTTTCTCCAGTGGAGGCGTTCGAGGCCGTGTCCGACAGCCTTTGTGTTCCCCAGTACAACAGTGACGGTGAAGAGAGAGTGATCCTGTTCCTGAAGATGGCCCCTCATCAGAGCTTCTGTCCCATGCTGGCGCAGGACATCCGAGGAGCCATCCGCAAGGCCCTGTCCGCCCGCCACGTTCCTGCTCTGCTGCTGGAGACCAAAGACATCCCTGTAGGAACACGGACAGCACTCTCTTCCTTGGTGTTGGGTGGTGTCAGTTATCGTTGTTAGAGTTTGTCATCATGCAGGTCAGGATAGGGTTTTGGGTTTGCCCAGTCATCATTTCATCAAGGGTTAGTGTTTGGGTATGTGAACCTGGAGTTTTAGCCTTTAACCTTTAGGATACTGGTCACAGGGGGGTTGCTGCTGTAACAATATAGTATTTATGTGACATGGATTAGGGTTAGGATTAGGGTATGTGAAGCTGGAGTTTGAACCTTTAACCTTTAGGATACTGGCCACAGGGGGGTTGCTGCTGTAACAATATAGTATTTATGTGACATAGATTAGGTCTCTGTCATACAATGAAGACATGATGGCTTACTAAACAGGAAAGAAAGAAGTCACAAAATATGTAACTAGTGACTTTCTGTTGTTTACAGGTTGAAGTGATAAGAGTTTGATATGCAGTCCAGCCCTTAACCTGTGTGTCCTCTCCCCCCTGCAGTACACCATCAGTGGTAAGAAGGTGGAGGTGGCGGTCAAGCAGGTGATCGCTGGGAAGGAGGTGACCCAACGAGGGGCCTTCTCCAACCCTCAGTCCCTGGACCTCTACAAGAACCTGCCAGAACTCCAGAACTTCTGAGAAGATCTGCCCAAAACGTACAAACCAAACCCTCCAGAATGTGTAAAGATAGTCCCAGAGAAGCCCTCATCTCCTAAGGAGAACCCAATGAAAAGCTGAACGTCTGATGAAAACAACCAGCCATTCCTTAAGCTCTGAGCTTAGCCACCTAGAGCGTGTCCTTCCAGACAGGCTAGTGGAGGGGACAGGCCAGGAAGACAGGGTGTGGTGGGGGCAGGGCTCCAGTCTGAGCCCCCCTGTCCCTCACACACCTCTCTTTCCCTGCACTCTCTTGTGACTTGTTCAGAAAAATAAAGAATATGTAGACTAGAATAGAATTGACCCTTAGAACAAACAAGTAGGCAGACTGATCCAGACTTTACCGATAAGAACACTCGCACAGTTTCCTGTAGCCTTCACTGTAGTGTAGTCCTGCTGATTGTTGCTGTCCTACCATGGCCTAGGCTATTATACTGATGTATAGCGAGGTGCAAAATCATCTCATTTTGTTTGGTTATCAAATCATGAACACCATCAATACAGAGCTGTCTTTCCTTGGCCTTCGAACCAGTTGTGATGACACATACTTTTCATGTGTGGTAGAAAATCTTTACACATGCAAATGTGGGCTTGGGGTGAATGGGTGAGGATTTGAACTAAGGAGCTGTAACTGAATGGAGTTCAGTGTTGAGAGGCTTTTAGCAGCTTATCATATTAGACATTCATCTCTTCAGCTTGATGTAACCTTTAAGTGGGAGCAGACAGTCAGTCAAGCAGCCAGGCAATGCATCCCAATAGATGGAGATGGAACTATAGAGGGATGAAGTCCAGGTTTAGTCTACAGATCCAACTCCTTTAACACCTTGCTTTCCACTCACCCACTCACGCTAAGTATCCTCAGTGGAAAGACAGCTCGTCTGGTTGTTAGCCCAGAGAAACGTTTGTCATGGCATTCTTTCAGTAGTGAGAGAAGGGGATGTGTTTGAGAAGATCTGGAGCGTGGATTTTGGAGGGACGAGAGAAACAGCGTTACTGTTTGCCAAACGACCAATGTAACGATACAAGCGTGATCAATACAGACAGAGGTCTTCCTGCCGCTAACGAGGTCCCTGAGAACCGCGGCGTTCTGTCATCGCTATGGATTTACAACTAGAGTCTGCCACACTCTTGATCATGGTTTCTTTAATTAGATCCAATAGTTCAGTTTCCCCACATGCCAAGAGGAAAGCAAATATCGACACTGCTCTAACAGTGATGATAAGAGCAACAGCACTTTTCCAAAGTGACAAATTGCTCAACGCTGTACATACTGTATCAAGCAGTGTGTGGATCTGTATGTTAGGGGAAATCTTCTGCTAATAATACTTCTGAGTGATTAGACGAGTGGCTTATTGCGAGTATGAATGTTTGTCAAACAGGCCCCTCCATTGACAGACATCAGGTAGTTGGGTTCACATACACCTAAGGTGTGTATCATTCAGACTGAAGACATAGTGGGCTATATCAGAGGTTTTCTGTAGATTGTGAATCCAGTGGCTGGAACATGTAGTTATATGTGCTGGCATGGTGGTTAGAGACCTGTCGGAGGGGCTTTTTGGTTCAGTGGAAAATGTAAAACAATAGCAGAGTGCTGGCTACTAATGGATCAAGACTTGATCGTTGGTTTGATTAGTTTCCCTGGCACATTCTGTTGCCAGAGACGGCATTATAATTTTCCTTTGTGCGGCTGTAGTTTTGTGTTGGATTCAGTGTGCTATATTAGGACCCTCTGTGTGGCTGTCAGGGGAATAGGCACTGTGTGAGACACCAGTGTGCTCTGAGCTTTCCCCATGGTAGCCTCTACTTTGAATGACAAACCCTACAAGGTCCATTATCTTTTACTGGACCAAATGGTACAAGACATTTTGAAAGGGAAAGGTGGTACCTGACAGAACACATTCTATCCTCTGTTACAAATCCTTTCTCTCCGTTTTGCCCTGTTGGCCATGCCCCTGTAATGTTCAGTGGAAGGGGAGGGGTGTTCAGGTTGACATCCCCTCAGGGGTTGGCTTTAACACTGTCCTCAGGAGACTCACTCTTATTCTCCCCAGGCAAGAGTCAAAGGGAATGTTCTCAGGCTCTGGAGTAGAGTACAGGGCTTTGTGCACTCGTCCACAGGACGTCCAGTACCCGTCGTGGGGCTGCCTCTTTAGGATGGTCTGGCTGATTCAAGCCTTCTCGGAGCACTTTGCTCTTCAAGAAAACACACATTCTCATTCACATTCCGGAAAAACCTATTCCATTTCATTGGTTTGTTTTGTGGTTTTTATTGTTTCTTTTTTTACAAGGACTAACCTCATGGAGAAGAGAGTGCATAGACACAGCTAGTCCATGTCATCTCGAGGGTGTTTGATTTGTGTATATTTAAGAAGTACAATCCTCCATGGCAACGTTTTCTTTAATTAAATGCTAAAATGTTTATTCTTGCTTTAACATGATTTTGAATGTAGAATGTGACTGTGTATGGTATCTGAATATATATATGTGCTTATGTGTTGTCATCTTCTGAACTTAATTCGATATTCTATATCTGAATGGGAAAGGACGCATATATTCTCTTCAATACCTGTTTAGTCCTCTAATAAATCAATAGTAACAACTTTGTGTGTCCCCTCATTTCATCACTATTGCATTACTTGAGAACTCGGTTTCAAAGTCAAACACTGCTGTCAACAATCCAATTTGAGATACTCTGGACCCCTTCCAGAAACGTAGCTTTCATATTTCCCTAGTGCATCCTCATTTGATTAAGCTCATTCTGTGTGCATTCACATTCCTTATTGTCAAATTCAAAATGGCCTAAATTGGTTGTTGCACAGCTTCTAAACGATAATACAGAAAACTGCTCTTTCAATGTTTTCTTTCATGTAGGTAAATCAAAAAACTGACTGTCGAGGGAGAACCCAAGTGTTTCGTTAGAAAGGGAGCCAATCAAGTAGCTCGAATTAACTCTGAGCACACATGAAGGTGATTTCCCTGATTAGCAGCAAGGCGTCAGGTGGAAAGTGTCTGCGTGCGAACGAGACCGACCGTCCTGTGCTCACTGCTACAAGACATGGGATCACAGGGGTCTTCAGGGTGTTTCAGTGATCCCCTATATAACCAGAGCTCAGCTGCGCTAAAAAAGTAAGAATGCATATTTTAAACATGTCTGTTTGTACAGGCTAAAAGCTTTGCTTTGGAGAAGGTGGAGGACAGATGTGATGTATTTAGGATGATTAGATTTCCAAGCCAGAGTAGAGTGTACAGAGTACAGAGTACATATAATCCTAGTTTCCACAGGACATCCGTGCTGTGTCGCTGGAAGATGATACATCACTATAACCATAGATTTGACCTGATTTGTTGTCACATAGACATATACTTAATTAACTAGGATATAAACGAAACAGACTTCAAGTAATTCTGTAAAACAAGACAGTACAGACAATCCAAACGAATAGATAAGGTATGAGGGAGTCCGTAGGGGCAGGTTTGAAGTAAAATGTGTGTCCTTTTCTGATACTGCAACATTTATTAGAATAAAACCAAACAGGTTAGCGAGCAAGAGGAGGATGGTGTGGTTCCAGTCCGTAGTTGTCATCACTAACGTGCTAAAACATACTTGAAGCTGCACTCAGAGTGCATGACACAAACATAGTTTTGAAGGAACAAAGATGACGGGGAAAGAGACCACTTCGCGCTACTGCCACACTGACTACGTCATGAAGAATCTTTTAGCAACTCATCGATATTTTGTTACGTACAGGAAGGTTGATAAATGCTAGAGGTCACCACGAGGTCATTCTTAGGATGGATGTGTGTGTGTGCATGATGGATGGAGGACCTGTGTGACGCCTATTAGAAATGTTAACATCCATCAATACATTCCCCTTGGCTGGACAGCTAGGGGACAAGGCTACAGGTTAAACATGTCACTGACTACTAATCACAATCAACACTCTTACTAAATAAGGACCATGTGTACATTTCTCAGGGTTTAGAACAGCAGACATCTGGGAGCCCCCCGTCCAGCAGCCGGTCCTGTCTTTCTGTCACTCCATGTACCTGTCTACATCTCCTGTTGGGCGCCTCCCATTGAATCTTTCATTTCTGTCAATGGCTCCATCCCTGCCATTTTGTTCTTACCCTCCCTCACTTCCTAGCTGATTCATTCTCTCCTTTCCTCTCCTTCCTTTCAGCTGGCAGGGCTATCTTCTCCACTGTTCAAAGTATAGATCTCAGTCCTTGGATCACTTAGTCTTTGACCTTTTTCTTTCTCACTTTTCTCCTTCCTATTCAGTGAAAAGGTTGTGGGTTAAAATCCATACCATCCACTGGTGAGCTAAAAACGTTCAAACATTACTGTAGTTATTTGTCCTTTCTATTTAGCCTAGCTTGCGTTATCACAACACAACTTTAAAGAGGTACAGTGTAAGCAGGGAAGCCAACGTTATGCTATACTTATTAGTTGTGCTGCATGCTATGATACACAGCGAGACAATTGCTACAGTCAAGGAAGTGTGTTTGTCAGGATTTAAACATGACCGCACAATGGAACATTGCCTGCTTGCCTCTTTCTTGTGTGGTTGGACTTTGATGAAGAGAACAGCGTGTAAATACATATTACAGTCTATATCTATATGTATGATGCGTTTAATGAAAGGAAAATAGACTCCGTTCACTTGCCAATCGATATTATAGGCGATTTGTTTTTCAGAGCTCTTCATTGGTGGCTCATTACCATATTATTTGGGCAAAGGACCTGTCAGACTCTGTCCTCTGATCTGTATCTGAAGCTGTTTGTCGGAGCATTCAAACATCTTACAGGTTTGCCAATTGAAAGATCCAAACCAAAGTTGGATAGGAGGCCTTCACTGGCAGCCGCCTACACCTATACACACACACTCGCTCTCAAAGAAAAGCACAACGTGAATAACATTGAAAGGTGGGGTAGAAGAGGTTGGAGGGAAGAAGGGATAGAAGGAGTGAGAGATGAAGTGGTGTGCCTCTCAACGAGGCGGCAAGCCAGCAACAGCCCGACCAAATCCACAAATAAACCACTAGATTGACGGGCAAAATTGGAGAGAAATCACAAAGTTTGTGGCGCTCAGCCCGTCCTGCTCATATTTGCAACTTCAAATAGGATTCATGTGTCATTTGTTTGGTGTCTCTCTCTCCACGTTTCCCCCTTCTCTTCTAATAATGCTCTCTCTATATATTATAATCTGGCACGTCCCATCTTTTCTCCCTCTATGCGATTCAAGCAGACAACACATAGTCTACATATAAATACATTCATTATGGCAAGGACCACCACACACAGGCTACTCTGTCTATATACTGTGTGTGTGTGTGTGTGTGTGTGTGAGAGAGAGAGAGATTTATGCTCCACATTTGGCTGGTGCCTCCTGTAGAGTGCCCCCCCCCTCCTGATCACCATGTCGGTGGTGTCTCTCAGTGAATGGTCAGTGTTTAACATGCTAGCTCTGTGCTTTGGTCCTTGGCGGGATGAGGCGCCCCTCCTCCTCCGCCCCTCACGTAGAGCGCTGGAGGGGGACACACTGTCTGCTAGAGAGCCACAGTCCAGTGTGAGCAGGGAGAAGAGGAAACAGGTTAAGATTGTGATTGAAACGTACCACGATGATTGAGGTCGGAGATTGGTGCGCACACACTCAGCCCATTTGTGGACTACATGTGGTGAAAAGGCAATTTGCTTGGTAAATGGTGGACTGCATCGGGTCCAGCTAGCTTTGCTACTGATTGCGTGAACCTGGAACATGAGGCTTTTCCTGCTGGCGCTCTGAAGCCAGTTATCATATATTACCCCTCTATAATAACGCAGCCCAGTTAAAGATACAGCTCCCAAAGCAACATGTCCACGGATCACCTACCTGTTGATGGTATTATATGTCCAAAAACATTTTCTGCATAAGACAAATATCCGTATAATTTCAGAAATTAGAGCGAGAGAGAGAGAGAGAGAGAGACTGGTTGATTTTCACAGTTGTAGTTGATAGTGGATGAGATTATTGAATGTGTGCTTGATTACAGGGATAACTCAACATACACTGTTATTGGCTTTGCACTAAATCTACACTCTGCTCTTATCAATTTATATCCCACACACACACACACACATACGCACACACACACATACGCACACACACACGCACACACACACACACACACAATACTGTTGACTGGAAAAGCCTGAATGTCCTATCTTTGTTCCTCTCTTGTCTTCAAGATCTGCCTCTCGTGTTGCAAGCAGACAGATACACAGCCTTCTGAAAGACAGACAGACAGATTCACAGCCATCTGACTGACAGACAGACAGATACACAGCCTTCTGAAAGACAGACAGACAGACAGATACACAGCCTTCTGAAAGACAGACAGACAGACAGATACACAGCCTTCTGAAAGACAGACAGACAGACACACAGCCATCTGAAAGACAGACAGACAGACAGATACACAGCCTTCTGAAAGACAGACAGACAGATACACAGCCTTCTGAAAGACAGACAGAGACAGATTCACAGCCATCTGAAAGACAGACAGACAGACAGATACACAGCCTTCTGAAAGACAGACAGACTGACAGATTCACACCCATCTGAAAGACAGACAGAGACAGATTCACAGCCATCTGAAAGACAGACAGACAGACAGATACACAGCCTTCTGAAAGACAGACAGACAGACGGATACACAGCCACCTGAAAGACAGACAGACAGACAGACAGACAAACAGGTACACAGCCGATGAAAAGACAGACAGACAGACAGACAGACAGACAGACAGACAGAAAGACAGATACACAGCCAACGGAAAGACAGACAGACAGATTGACTGGCAAACCTTCCCCTTCCCTCTTTCACGCCGCTCCCTCCTTTCGTTCTCCTCTCATCGGTCCCTCTTCCTTCTCCTGCTGTTTGGGAATACTTTTCGTCGATGACTGTGAAGCCAGGATTGGTAGATCAACCCACCAGACATCCAGTACAGTTCACCTCCTTAGAACAGCACGTTCATCTCTCTAGCTCTTGTGTTAGCCCAGTTACTTACTTTCAAAGATTGACTTTTATTTTAAATATTGAAATGTAAAGTTATTCTCTAGCCGACACATAGGTGGCCCATATGGTGTTTAATTTTTCCTACAAACACTACCATATTTGCAGCTAAAGGAGCTTTGCATGTGCAGAACAATCTCCTATTTTGTCAGCAGATAGGATTTAGAATGTTCACTGAAACAGCGGGCTTCTCAAATTGACTTAACCATTAATGATCAGGCAGTGATTAGCTAGGACCAGGGCTCTGTCGACACCTATGGCAACTGCTACTGGCAATCCTCTCCCTGCTGGAGCCAGCCAGGTGAAGCAGCCAGCTGCTGCCCATAGCCCTGGACCCAGTGGCCAGGAAACACACTGGGTGTGCAGCCAGCGCGTGCACGTGCACACACACACACACACACACACACACACACACACACACACACACACACACACACACACACGTTCTCACTCAATTAGGAATGTGAACACATGTGCAAGCACAAACATGGGCGCACACATCACATGCAGTCCAAGGGCAGATTTTCAGTGCTAGGAAAAGATAAGTAGAGGAGGG